>RCHQ01000068.1:0-227173 GCA_003676415.1 Plasmopara muralis | reverse complement strand
ATTAACACAGTGTCTCCAAGAAAGTCAGATACAAACACATCACAAACGACAAGAAAGTGTAATTTTTAGCTACTGAGGTGAAACCAAATTCGCGATGGATTTGGATGCTGGGGAAAATCCAAGAAAATGACAGGATTTACCGTTCGAAGAGGAGACCCGGCATACAAATTCACCACAACGCAACTTACTTCGAGACTTTGAAATCAACTTTGCTTGGTTGTCTACTCCTCGATAAGACCATGAAGTTTACTGCTTTCGCCGTCGCTGCTGCAATTGCTGTTGCAAACTTTGCCGGTGCGGACCAGAATGCTTTGTTGTCAGCGGCTATGCCTACAAGAGGCAGTGAGGTTGTTATTCTAATGAGCGTCATCGTGTCTCGCCCAATGACCAAAAGTTTTTTGAAAGCCGTCCTGATGATTGTTAATCGCTAAACACAATGGGCAATGTTCATCGCCACGATGACACGGAACGATACTGCAGAGATTGCAAAGTTTTGATGAAGAAGTTCATGAAGAGGATACATGCTTTAGTCCATTGTGTCTGACCGAGACACAACTCTTTCATCATAGCTAAGACAAGCAGTCGTGTCTACTGTGTGAACGCAGCAAACTAAGGGATAGACGGAAAGAATCAACTGTTTTTTTTTAATTACCCCCTTGGTGTCGTCAATACAGCATACCATAGAATGGTTGGAATGACATTATGCATTTGATAGACGCGTACCCTCTACACTCGAAATGTCACCGTTCGACACGTATTCAGGATATGTTCCATCAATGCCTGAAGATATCGTATCACTTCCAGAATTTTACAAGTTTACAGGTCAGTACAAGTGGTCGTCTAAAAACTTTACTCAAGGTTGCACAGGACAAAATCAGCAAGCACATAGGCGCATGAAGTACTATTAAGGTTTTTGTCTCAGACGTCGAAGTTGACAACGTGGTGCTTTGGACGACAAGACTTTGGGTTTTTTGGTCAAAAAGATCTTTTACAGTCAAATTAATTTGCGACAAATCATATTGGCCCATTCATGATCGAGGAGAAAATTTTGCTTGATCCCTATGAGCTGAATTATCGAAGACACTAGACTGCTGCATCCCACTTTTCACAATATATCGCAAGAATCTCAAGCGTCGGCAAACGATGAATAAACTTGTGTAGGCCAATAACTGTGAGATACAACTCGTTGAAGCCGTCATTGGACGCGGTAGGTAAAAAAAAAAATCTTTGCTTCAAATTTGCCGGCTTTGGAAAAACAAGAAGAAACCCAACTGAGACCCCTTGGGAAAACTGAAGCAAATTCTTGGACTTATTGACTTATATCGGGGATCTCAAGAAATATCCTGAGCTTTTAAGATCGGCAATTTTCTCGGAGAGAGGAACTGTGTCGCCAGCAGATTGATCGAAAACGGCCACCACTCCATTAGCACGTTGCTCCAAAAAAGCATATGGCCACAGGAATCTGCACCTGAATACTTTCAGACTTATCAATAGAGCCTAGGTTTCAGATTAATCAATAAAGACCCAAACGTATCAGGGCAAGGAAATTCCTCAGATGAAGTCTTCGATAATGACATACTTTAGAATGATAATTGATAGAGCTAAAAGTGCCCAATTAGGCTGAAGCAATATAAAAATCTGTAAGAGCTCTCCATTTTTATTCACTTCTCAATTTGCTTCAAGCAACGAACACTTCTCCTTCTCTAATTTGGTGGCGTCGCAAGTCCCGTCAAAACACACGTCGACTAACTCGGTCTAGATGTAACGGGTCGTTACATCCAGACCGAGCTTTTTTGTTGTACCGACTTCTCGGTAATAGCACTAGTGCACAAAAAACATTTAACCGGTATTTTTTCCGCTTTGCGTACCGAAATACGAAAAGTCCCTGCGGAGTCATTTATGAAGAGCTTAAGGTAAGACCATAGCAAAAAGGTATTGTATTGAATAAAGCAGTATTTAACTGCTTAAGTTGATTTCTTCAAACCAGTGATAACAAACAGTCGTTCACCGCAATATCATTTAGTTTCCTGTATCCATCTCTTGGGGAAGGTGGTGTATGACCTATCAGTACTTTGTAGATAATTTTCGTCTGCGTAGATTAGTGTCCCTCACAAACGTTCCGAAAAAGAATAAAACAACCTTCCCAGTGTGCCTGATGTGTCAAATGCGCAGTTTGCGCTCGTCGGATGGCTTGCTGGTATCCATAGACCTGACCTTGCAGCCCTCACTACTTCGAATCAGCTGAAATGATGTGCGGCACTAAGGCTTTAGAAGCAAAATTCTACGGCTGGTTTCATTAATGCAGGGATGCGATCAATGTGCTCAGCTTATGACACTGTGTCTAAACTTAGCTGACTTAAGCTAAAAGCGTTGGGTACCCGAATCGAATTATTTTTGATTGGTTCTTACATTTTGGTGCGCCGCCTACAGGCGTCTTTCCCACATTCGTGCGAAATGGCCATTCACCGCGGGAATGTACGGTATTTTTTGGACAAAAAGCAAGCGCCAGCTGTTTTAGTGATGCTTCCTTTTAAAAAATTGGATTTCTGTCGCCTGGTGACGCATGGTTAAGCTCCGAGCTAGTTACATCAACCGTGAAGTTGCACGTTGTAATCGAATAACATCACCGTCAATCCGTATCCTTCAAGAGGAAGAGGCTGCGCGGGAGAGTTACCAAGGAAGTACCCAGCAAATCGTCCCCGTCCGAAGATGATATCCCAGCTGACTCTGCTGTGTTCACTCGCCACTCCGCTAATCCATTCGAGATAATCAGCTGGACTTTTCTAGGGATTCTTCTTTGTCTTTCAGGAGATAACCGTAACGTCACGGGATCCCTTTGTGTCTCGCTCTCCCTCTTTAGCTCCTGATGTCATGATGTCGGAAGGGGATGTGCCAACCTGTATGGATTACGACGCAAGTGACGTTGGCTCCGCCCTATCAAAAAATAATGCTAACGAATTCAGGGGTGAAAATATTCTAATGCCAGGAATTAATCCACGTGCTCCCTTGGAAGCAAAGGCAGCTTCCAATTGTTAACGTGTTGGAAGACATAGCAGGTACTAGTGACTTTGTAAGTCCAAATTTAATAGTCTACAACGAGATGGTAGTACGATCTTGAGTTTCACCGCGAGGAGGCCGACGAAGCTTGCCTTGAAAGATTTTCCGTTGCTGCTGTTACACCAGCGTTCATCACCCGAGTAGCCAGTCACTTTGCCTTACGATGTGAAAAAATGACGCGTCGAGAGCTCTTTAAGTACACTGACTCTTTTTTACTGAACTTTGTTGTCCTCCCTCCGCTTGAGCAATTAGCCACGATCGAAGCTAACACAGGACTTGTGTCCTTGACCATAATTGTTCTGAACGCCTTGCTACATTGACAAACAACTGCAGCCCTGGTCGTCTTGTCGTCAATACTCGCCCTGGTACGAATATGGCTCAAATGCAGTGCATCAAGGTACTTGGGGTCACGGGCAAAGCAAAGAATATGCTTAAACTTCTCTTCCACCATGCCCCGTCAACTTTGAATTAAAACAAGAGGACCAGCTTGTACTCTTAAGCTGGGATTTAGTCTTTCATATTATGGCACCTACGGTCAATCGCGACCCAATTGAGAATATTATTTTATCAAAAAAAATCTGATTTTCTCGTCGATATGTTCATACTGCTTTTTGGGTACCATACTTTGGCTGATGAGTATTAGCTCTTTCGAAAAAGACCTATGGGAGTACGAATCAGTACCCGATTGTGTTGAGCCGTCCAGGCTTTGAAGTCTGATGCGAATGTATCTCATGTTCTAAGCGTGCATTTCTAGACCGAAAGCGTGGGCGTTTGCGACGGTTTCACTTTATGTAAACGGGTCAAATAAGCAATGCCTTCAGTTTTATCAAGACTCCCTTTCAACATACCAATTTACCGCTTTACTAGAAGCCGAGCTCTCACAATAGCAGTCTGTTGAAAACAAAGACTACGTTCTTCATGCCGCAGACACACTTACCCGTTCTTTCTGGTCTTAATCACTCTCTGCTGGAAATTGTGCTCGCAATAATTTTGCTTTTCTAACAAATGGAGCTCACCCGTTTCAATATACACATGACGAAACGACCCTTACTACAGACTCGCCATTATAAAAAAGTCGATTTTTGGTCGTATTCGCCAACTTGGGTTAAGTATAAATCGATTTTAACGTGGTATACGGCCCGTTTCGCCCATAAGATTGACCTTCTTCTGTTTATTTGAGACACTTTTACGATATTTTTGTACACCTGCTCTAGACGACTTTATATGACTATGACTCCCGATGTGGACAAAGCTACACCTGGTGCCTTCTTCCATAACAGCAGCCGCGCTAAACATTTTGATTGGATGGTTAGTCTCGATGTTTGTCTCGCGTGTTGACTTCTACGACAACTCTTTTTGGACACAAATATGAAACGTCTGATCATATCCCTACAAAAGTCTTGGCTTCTTCCAATGAAACGTTTTACTAAACTCTCTTCTGTTAAAATGTCCACCCTAGCTGTTTCAATGTAGATCGTTTCAAAATCAAGATTTTAGCAATCTTTAACGTCCTTCAGCCCAAGCCGGAATCTGGGATGCTTATTTGACGAGCATAAAGGAAGGGACCTTATTTATCTCTGCCAGAAACATCTACGGCGTAAAGAGCTAATACTCCTCAACTACGGAACCTCCTTGCAACTTCTCATGATTGTGGGAAACCATTCTTGTGAGATTCTAGCGACTACAATTGGCATCAGTGTGACTTTTCCCGCCGAGCCTATTTAAAACTTTAATGGCAAGTCGTGACCGTGATAGTGTTTAAATGGATGTCAAGTTCAGTGAATAGTCTTCAAAACATTTTTCTTGGTGCCACAACTGAAGCATTCCAATTTCGTCGGTTGATACCCATTTAGGTTCTTTTGATGATGCTGGCACATTACTATCCATTCAACGTCAATTTTGGGGTACAATCTTTTATATGAACTATCGATTATTTTTATGCTATTAAGCACACTGCCCGTAGAAATTCCCCCAGCCCGGGGGGACTTCCTGTGGAGTATTATCAACGTTTTTCGACTAAATGAGCTCAATTAATTTTAACGCCAAAAATTGAATATCTTTGCTTTTTGAGAACGGCTCTCGCTCGGACCCTAAAAACTATCGGTCTTTGAAGTTGCTAGATCAAGATGCCATATTCGGGCACAGACTTTAGCATATCGTCTCAACACAGTTCGCCCTAAGTTATAAAAAGTCGACCATTCTGGCATTGTTCCGGGACGTGACATACACCATGCGTTACGGTACTTTAACAATCTTCAAGATTATTGTCGGTTGACTAACTCCCGTGATTCAGCCGGTTCTACCGGCCTTGACTTTGCCAAAGCGTTCGATAGTGTCAACCGGCAGACACTGGAGCATGTATCACAACATTGAAGATCTAAATACAATTTTCGACATTCGGTCAAACCCTTTCCAAAAGGACAATAGTTCGCATCGTAAAATCTCCACGCCCGGATTTATTTTCAGTTTAAGAGCGCAATCGACAAGGTAGCTGCTTTGCTATTTGCGGGCAACAAATGACGGCTCTGCCATTAAATTTCGGATCTCATTCCATCACATCCAACCTTTGCAGATGGTGCCACTGATATTATAAAAAAATCTATCACACGCTCCCCAGTTTTTGGCTCGAGTACAAATCATTTGAACTGCCACTGGAATGCGATTTAATATGAACAAGACTGTCGTCTTTCCTTTTTGTCTCTGATCGATCGAAGATACTGGATCTACAATCGATGCAACATTTGAGAGCTCCCATTTCACAAAATTACGAAAATTCTTCTTATTAAGGCATTAAGTTTGGACATGGTGTCACACCCGGTCTTCAACTCAGATCCCTTCTCGATCAGTTTCAAAAACTGTGTGTTTCTTGGCGATGGCGAACTCGAACTTTCCGCGGTCAAGTGCTTCGATTAGAAATTGTTTTTTGTCAACAATCTGGCGTTCTCTAGGTATAGTTTTATCTTCGCAACAAGATCTGCTGCATTTATTCCGTTAATGCGCAACTTTGTTATCAACAGCAATAGGTGCTGATGTTGCTCGTGGACAACTATCCAGCAAAATGTTTTCTATGGACAAAACCTCGGGCGGGCTCGACTTACCTTCGGCTGCGTCATCTTTCGAATTACTTTAGGTCAATTTCGTTGGTCATCTTATTGTTCACTGCAGGTGCAGCTTAACAGCTCGTCCAAAATGGTTCATTTCGGCACAAAACCGGCGCTGCTTTTAGTGGGTAAAGTTCATGATTGGACTTTTCACAAACCACTTTCTTTAATGCACAGAATTCTCGCTTGCATATTATTCCTTTTTATTAGAGAAAGAAATTTACCGCGGTTTGAAATTTTAAAAATATGGTCAAACTTCACAGTGGAAATTATGTTCTTACACGACTCACATAGCCAATTTATAATAATGTGTTTGTTCGACTTACGAAAGCAAACCGCCTTTCGGCAATGTGAAGCTTCTTTCTTCTTCAGCCATCAACGTATTTTAAGACTTTCGAGATTCTGCACTGTGTATGGAGCTTTCCCAGACCAAGATAATTTACGCACAGCCTCAACCGGCTTTTCTATCAGAACGGGTCTGTTTCTTACAGCGGTGGGTCAATAACTAGCCTCGCGCATTGACATTCCTCAGCTATAATCTATCCACTATCATCTGAGGGCATGGTTTTGATGGCCAAGAGATCATCTACGCCTCCTATAATTTTATCAACAGAGTTCTTCTAGCCAAAGATCCACCGCAGCTTCCACTGTATTATCTTTTGGCTCCTGACATATAATTTCGGCCAATCCACTGGTCGTTTTAGCGTCGCCCATTCTCCCCCCCTATGGTGACCTCGTCATTCAACTTCAGCATAATGGGCTTGGTTTTTGCTAAAAAACGCTGCCATATGAACGTTGTACACTGTATTCATGGGTGCAAACAATTGAGACTCTTCTCTATATATTATGGGACTGCCACAAGGCCTTAAATCTCTGGCGCGTCTTTCTTCCCCTTTTTTCACGAAATTTCAGCATTACAATTCGTTGGCCACACGTTTGTCCTTCACCAGTTGGTGGTTCCTAGTGAACATCAAGCTACTTTCGGTACACGTACGCCGACTTGCCCGTATTACGTTGTTCGCTGCGTTATTTTGCGCATACTATGGTTTAATCGCAACAAAACAATATTTGACACACGCTGAGGGGACATTTTACGAGTGTTTAATGATGATTCGTCTCTATTAACAACGAATATATCAAGTGATGAGTCACCCGGATGGCCATTCCCGACTCAAGTCACAACTTAAAGCATTCAGTAATATTTGTATCAAAAATTCGGTCAAGATTTGAACGAATGATCTCCCGTTTCACACGATCTCGACTTTTCCCGATTCAACGATGCGTCTCCTCGCGCTCTGTACATCAATTAGCATCGTCAATTCTACCGTCGTTTGCGCGTCAATTCTACCGTCGTTTGCGCTTCAATATGGATCCTTTGGGGTCGCTTGTGTCAACCTTCTTCTATCTACCCTTCGGCTCAAGTTTTCATGAATTTGAATTTATTTCGTGCAACTTTTGGATTTAGTACTCTTATAGGTACTAATTTTTAAAAGTATAATGATACGAAAGCAATTAGTAGGTATTGTTATTATCCATCGATTATACCGAATCTAATGTTTCAAAATGATTTATCGACCAGAGTTTTAATCTATTTGGGACAGAGAATACGCAAAAGTACTTAACTCCAATCCTTCACAAAATAGCGAGAGAGTTCCAGTGTTTCACAACAATCAATACAGTGTTAACATTTCTTACAATAGCGTCCGCAGCGGCGTACCGCTCTGCGTCCTCCCCATTTAAATCTGCTCGCGTTAATGCATCGGGTTTTGTCCACATTGCATTCACCCAAATTGTTCTCAATCCAGCGCATTTCGCTCCCATCACGTCGCATTCATAATGGTCGCCAACATGGACGAGGTGCTGACGCCGATACGAGGCAGGAAATTTGTTCACTGCCGCGTCAAAGATCGCTTGTTCTGGTTTGGCACAGCCCACGAGTTCAGCAGAAATCATAAAGTCCACAAGATCCTGAAAAAAATTAGGCAGGTTTTCCATCTCGCAATTGCCGTTCGTAATGACTCCTAAAACAGGTGACGTGGCGTCACATGTATCACTAGTTACCGAGGTAATCTCGGACTTTAAGCCTTGAAGTAAATTCTCAACGCCGTCAAACAACTGTGGATGGCTGCGCGGTATTAGAAAAGCTTGAAAGGCAGCGTCTATAAAAGCCTCAAGCTTACATTGGTCCTCAAAACTCACACCGCAAGCACGCACGCAGTGGCGCAATGTGTGTTTGCGGAGAAAAGTGTAGTCATGTGCGTGGTCTGGCAGCTCGCGCTGAAATTGGACAAGCAGCGCGTCAAATGCCGCGGGTGGGAACTTGTTTACTAGCTGAGGTGTTTCTTGTGCTAAGTAGGCGTGGAATGCGACAGAAGCATTGCAAATTACAGTCTTGCCACACCATAGCGTATCATCCAGGTCAAAGGTTATACCGCGAACAACGACGGAATTCATCCTTTTGCCTGGTAACCTTAACTATTAAATTGGTCTCATTTTTAATTTAGTTATAAAACTTTGTCTGATAATGTCAAAAATTCATAGAGCACTCGCTTTTGTGACAAGCAGTGAACCACCACGATGTCCGTGCTTGTCCGAGCGCAGCCCAAGACGGCAGTATATGTAGCGGCGACGAGACAACATGTGGGTAAGACTAGCACATGTCTAGGTCTCTTACAAGGTCTGACCTCGCGGTTGGATCGGATCGGCTTTCTCAAGCCCGTTGGCCAGGAAAGCGTCGCTGTGGAGGGCGGCTCTTTGCTGGTGGACAAAGATGTCGCAGTGGCCAAAGGTATGCTGCTCTTGTTTGCCTTTTCTTGTCTGTGAAGGGAATATGAATGCTTAACTATTTTTGCAGAGGTGTTTAAGCTCGATTCGTGTAACTACGCGGACATGTCTCCCGTAGTGATTATGCCTGGGTACACGAAGCGCTTTTTGGATGGAGATATTACGGTAGAGAGTCAATTGCACAAAATTCGGACAAGTTTTAAGCGCATCACGGCGGCTAATGAGGTAGCTGGAGTTGGTCTATCAGCATTTATGCTATGAGCGTTAACTCGTTCGTGTTTGTTTATAGTTTACTATTGTAGAAGGCACTGGACACACAGGAGTTGGCTCTATCGTAGACTGCAATAATGCTCGAATTGCATCCGAGTTGGGTGTGAATATGGTCCTTGTGGCCAATGGCGGATTGGGTTCGGCTTTTGACGACCTGGCCCTTAACTATTCGTTGTGCAAAGCGCACAATGTCAAGATTCGTGGTGTTATTTTAAACAAGGTACGAGACGACCGAATCGAAATGGTTCGGGAATACTTTCCGAAAGCAATGAAACTTTGGGGTGGCGATGTGCCTCTCATTGGCGTAGTACCAAATCTCTCTGTGCTGTCGAACGCGAGCATGTTGGATTTTGAAGGACTTTTTAAAACCACAATGCTGTCGTCGCGCTCGCGTCGCTTTCAGCAGTACAACAAGACAACGCTCGTGACAGCTGGATTGAGACGATTTTTGGCAAAGCTGAGTGCACCTGAGTATGAGCAAACCCTGTTTGTCACTCACGTGTCGCGAAACGACATTATCTTGGGGTTTCTCTCACACGCGCAGAATTTTGAGCTTACGGAGAATCGACCTTACGGTGGCGGACTCATTCTTACTGGCTCGCCATCCGACGACCAACCCCAAGACTACATTATGAATATCATTAAGAATGCGCAGGTGCCCGTGCTTTACGTACCTATGACGACTTTTAAGGCTATGGAAATGATCACGCATTTTACGGGTAAGTCAATTTTAGGTTTAATAATGTCAATTTGGTCTTACTTTGACCTGCGTGTGATTGTAGCCAAGTTTAATCCAACAGACGAACAAAAAGTGCACGCGTGTGGCGAGCACTACGCTAGTCACATTGACTTTGACGCTATTCTCGCAAGATAGAGACCTAGCGACCTTAAGCAAGCAGTATGGGTAGGTTGATACGATAGACGAATCAAGCCGTACAGGTACAGAATTATACTCTACACCTTTGCTAATTTATAGCGAGGTAAAAACAAACCTAAAAATTGTGATGATGTAAAAATCGTTTTGATATTTTCAAAAGACATAGATTGACCAAACATTTATTTGCTGCATACAGAACGACGTATCTCATTAGCACCCAAAGAAGCGCACGACCTGCAGCGACTTGTCCGTCTTGCCCTTTGACAAGTACGCGACGCTGCCATTCGGAAAAGTCTTGAGCGCTTGATAGCGGTTACCCACCACAGACTTGTCCACCGTCACCTTCTCGCTGATGGCTTTACCTGTGGATGCGTCCAGCACCTGCACGTAAATAGTGCGTTCACTACCCTCCGCCAGGTCACCGCCCGACGAGCTTCCTTCCCACATAGCCAGCATAGCACCGCTACCAATGGACGCAAGGTGTGGTGCGCGCTCGTTGGCATCCGTCCCGCCCAAAACAATGTCCTCGCTGGCCGCCGCATTCATGGCAAAGTGGATTAAATGCACCTTAGCATTGTCTCCATTGCCGTTGCTAACCGTAGCCCAATACTGCTTGCTGGATGCAACAAAATCTGGCACAATGTCGCCTAGATTGGATGCTCGCAAGTTTACCCGGTAGATGGTCGTACCCCAATCTTTCGGCGGCATGATTCGATTGTTACTGTCCGTCTTACAAATCGTCGCAAAGCCCTGTGTGCGGCTGTCGTACGTGATGCGCTCGTAGCCCGAGTGCGAGCAGCCCCAATCAAATGCATCCTCATTTGCTGTAATTTTACCAGAAGCGTCCACGACTTGCATACGATCTCCTTGATGAATATTGATGCATCCACCTTCGGACGTCGAGATGGCAGCACCAAAGTACGCAGCCCAATTCTTGCCGTCATAGGCAATACGACCGTGGTGCGCATACCACCAGATCATATACACATCCGGTCCTGTCTTGCCTGTCGAGTAGGGCGGCAGGGATGCACTGGATGACGTTAACTTCGTCGCCCACGACTCTTTTGCTTCATCGTAGCGAATCAAGTACATGTCGTAACAAGGTACAGCTGGGTTCGGCGCCGTGCCACATAGGTTACTCGGATTACCACAGTTAAGCGTACCCCCTCCTTCAGCATCTCTCGTTCCAAGAATGACAAAGCCATTATTGTCAGCGTAAATGTCGGCAAAGTCATGAAGTAGTACCTTCACGGCAGCGCTGTTGCTTACAACATTGTCTTTGGCATCAAGCTCAACAACAATGACACCGCCGCTGCTATGGTAAGCAACGCGAGAACCTCCGGATGGAATTGCAGCAATAGCAACGACCTTAAAAGCCGCTTCATCTTCGTTGGCTTCGACAGCAGCTTCGACACTAATATCGGTGATCTGAATCCGAGGCTTTGCACACGCCAGCTTTGGAGGTGGTAGATGCAGTAGCTGGCGTCGTGGTGCCATTAACGCTCGCGGCCAGTGCATTGCTGGGCGAGTCATTTATGCCAACTGAGACGTCAATAGCAAGCAGCGCGATTGCGGAAGCGAAGACAGTTTGATACAAGCGCATGTTTATTGAAGGTAGACAGTAGCTAAAGAAAGGCAATTTGAGAATGAAAAGATGAAAGGCTTTCGTTCGAGTCGCCGGTAGGAGTCGCGCAGAAAGCAACTTGACGACGACTCGAGCAGTGGATAGATAGATGGCTCAATGACACGCACGCTCACTGACGTTACCTTTTGTCTCCTCGTACGCTTAAAGCTACGCCTATTGTTATGTCGCGAGGATACTCTAGGATCGCGTATAGCATCTGTTCTATATTAACCTAATGTCAGAGGCAATGCAACATCACGCACAAGGGTATAAAGTGCGTCATCACGCCCTCCGTACTACTTTACCTACGTATGCGGCAGCTGCATTTGCGATAACAGCGTGAAACGTCATTCAAGAAAATGGCAGTATTGACTACGTAAGTGGTCTTGTCAAACCCGAAGCACAGCCATTTCTTGAACAAAGGGTACAAGTATTATAATCAATGCAGATCACAATCACACCACCACCACGCACGCTGCTGGCAAGGCTTATTTTTTGGTAAAGAACTAAGCCAAGAAGTATGCGCATAAAACTGGCAAGCAATTGTGTCGTTTTGGATGTTGAAACAATCGCATGAAAAAAACAATTTTCCCCGCAGGACTATGTAAGAGAAATTAATAGAAATAATTTACTACAAGAAATTTTTCAAATGAAGAAACATGAATATTGAGTACCTGATTTAATTGATCCGGTAGCCTATCGGGTATTGTAATAAAACCAGAGCACATAAACATTGCATATTGAGACCGAGGGGGATAGAGGACAGTCGTTCACGGTAGTATCTCTCTTTTCCTGCACACCTCTCGTGAGCAAAATGCTGTGTGACCCTAAAAACATTAGTATTATTCGTATTGATGCTACGCGTGATATGTCTAGCCGAAGCTGCGTAAGATTAAGGGATAAATCGAACCATGTCTGTGTCTGTCGGATGCACACTCTCTACTGCTCAAGTAGATTGCTTGTTCCTTGGGTAAGGAGGATCATTCATACCTACTGATATGGACATAAAACGCCTCGTGGTGTTCGATCTCCACGAATAGAAATTGGATTTTAAGCCAAGGCAACCTAAGCTGATATCCTTATATAACCCAAGCTGATATCCTTCATTTAAAACAAAATGTAACTAAAGACCTTATCTTGGGGATTAAGGAGTTACAGATGGCCACTTAAGCTGAAATGATAACAGATGATCGCGTGCGTATGGCGTTCGCATGAGGTTCGCAAGCGAGAGTGTGTGAGATAGGCTGAGCTGGAGCAGGGCAATTCACCTTCAACCAATTATTATTTGAGCTTCGTGTCTTCAAAAGACATAACAGAATAATTGATAGGAACATTTCTTCTCGTAAAGTATAAGTTGCATTAGTGCTCACGCTTTCTTGCCTGCAAACAAAAAAGGGTAAATGAGCTCATGTATTACAAGAACTATCGCCCGTCATTACTGCTTCGAATAATTAGAGGTGCCTGTGTTCATCAATAGTCTGGGTATGAGTCCCTCCTAACACCAAACTCATTACAGTCAGACACCAACAGTTAAAAAGGCTACTTGAGTTGCTTCTCAAGAAAAGTATTGCCACTGACATCCAGAATACCGCATATTGGTACTTTGTTAATGTTAATCCACAGGCCTGCCGACACTGGCTCAGCTCCAATATGCTTAAAAGCAAGAAGCATACTCTGCTTTGGCTGCGTCAACTACGAGAATATGGTCCGTACCTGTCACGAAAGGAGACGACTAAGCGAACCTTTGTCATTCATAAAAACTCAAAGATTCGCTGGTAGAAGCTGAACATTTAAAGCCACGAGCCGGTGGTCGTTTGTCGGGACGGAACGGGAAGCCTTAATAAGGATGAAATAAGTCCAATGATGAGATAAACATCATTAGAATTAGCCCTTGACACCTGTCAAAAAAACTACGCACGCAAGTGTATAAGATAATGCAAAACTATCTCAGGTGTTGGCAGACTCCGGATCATCGAAGAACTTTGCGTGCCAGTAAATGATTGCGGTGAGCTGAAAAAGGCTGATTGATGCACTAAACGGTAGCAGCGAAGATTGGTTTTAATGGCTAGTGTGACAGTTCTAGGGTAAAAATAGGCTTGGCTGGGAATTTGAGAATTGCAACTTCCCGAAGTTGTTTATCTTTCTATCGCTTCAATCAAAAAACAGCATGGTACTCGCCGTGCGATTTTATTAGACGCAGATTCAAGTATGTCTCACTGGTGTAGCCATGACAAGGATAGCGCAAGTCCTTGATCGACTGGCAAAGCGAGGCCATAGGCATTAGGTGTTTGTTCCTACATGAAAGTGCTTCGGTGAGTTAGGCTCCCATCCTTATTGCTTGTATAGCCCTATTGAAACCTACGCGAGTATAGATGTGTCTTCAAAGCAAAGTCGCACAAGCGACTACCATCCACTGTAGGTGGATTAGCTTATATCTGATTAGCAATTGCAGATAATAAAGCTCTACAAGCGCAAAAACAGGTCCATAAAGCCTGTTTTTGCGCTTGGAGAACTTTATTGTACCACCAAGAGCGACAAGTACAAATCCGCAATAAATGAATAGAGATAATCGATGCCTGGATGTCACAAACTACCGCGTGATTGAGTAGAAAACCTTAACACAACGATATTAAGATTCTTTCTTGTCGTCAAACAGAAAAGTAAAGTTTAATTGTAGACATCGCTAGATGTTCAAAAATAGCCGAACTTCGAAGACCTTAAAGCTACTGAGTAATCGGCTAATTTTGTAGTTGAGAATATTTTAGACAAAGTTTTGCAAACGTTGACAACCTCCTTAGAGGATATGGATATTTTGGGTGAGAAAATTCTTCTTAGACCGGCCGCACGCTGAGCCTAGACAAAGAAATCTATAAGGATATCATCTGCCTTGCACAAATTGTCCTAAACAATTTCAGGTGTAATTTATAGCGGCCAATCATCGAGAAACAAGAGAGGTAGACAACATCAGGCACCGATTATTGTGCCACGAGGCAGGCAATGGTCACTACCTTTAGAGCAGTGTGAACTCATCGATTTCGTCTTCGCCAACAAGACAAATTGGCATTGGTAGGAGGCCAAGTATCCGCACTTGTTACCGAATTTTTTTTGCTTGAAACCCGAACGAAAAGTCACGACTACTTTTTGCCTGCAACTGACTATATACTGTTATAGTACCTTCACCGACACTTATTTTTTTTAAAGGATATGCTGCTTAATAGCATCTCCAGTTGCACGCTTTATAGTGCATCTCCAGGTGCACGCTTTATAGTGCATCGGACATCGTATCTGGATACCGTCACAAAGGTTTAGAGAATCGAAATGAATATGTTGCAGCAGTAAGTACGCCTAGAGGCATGCTATGGAAGTGAATAGTGGTTCCACAAAGTGTCTGGTTCCACAATTCTTTCGACCTTTACATACTTTCGCTCGGATACACTTGATGGTAGATTTTTAATACGATACTTACCAGTCGCTGTCAAAGATGTCACATCAAGCGTGGAAGGTGTATAATGACTTTTTTAAAAAGAATCTAACCAGCCGTGTGTCACACAAATATATCCAGCGTTTCACACTTTCACATAAGAATACTGCGATGGTAAGATGTCCGAGTGTGGGAGGTGCTTAACATCTCCTTCTCAAGACTTTTTCATCTCATCAGCAGTGTGCAAATCGTAAACAGCTGCATGTTGCAATGGAAAAAGGTGCAACTCTAATTGCCGATATGGTCTGGTCTGACGGCTTTTGTCTTAAGCTCAGTATTTGTAACAGCAATCTAGACGCTACTAAGTGAAGTATGGGACGCATCGTTGAAGCTCACAATGCCGTGACGCTTTTGACAGCCAAGAAAATATTGCGACAAATAATTAACCCGCTACAAGAGTGCGAGGTGGAGGGGCAGCACTTCACGATTCGGAAAAGTACAATGCTACTCAAGCTACTCATAACGCCGGGATCAAGAGGCAAAAAAGAGCGTAAGGCAGGAGTCAAAGACGGCGACATTAGATTTAAAAAAAATTACGATTGTAAAGAGCATGAGAACAAAAATATGGACTTTTTGGGTGTTAAGTCGAAGGGCAGGGTATTAAGCGATAAGCGACTGCCTTTTATGTAAGTGCTGAGGTATTATGGTGTCAGGTACCAAGAAAATTGTTTTTGAGGCCAATGACTAGTGATCTGATCGAAAGGGAGAAAAGGGCCTAAGAAATTCCAAATGGTAAAGTTACAGATGTACATCTTGTGCTTGCGCTTGACAAATATAACTGTCGGTCTAACACTAGCTACTTTGGTGCTTTGCGACGGCAAGCGCACAAAATGAGACTCTTAAGCACAAAGCTGTATATTTCTTGAATATGCCAAAACATCCGCGGCGTGTTAATATTTAGCTTTAAAAGATGAGCGCCTGGAAATGACGAGATTAGCATCTACCGACAAGCCACTACCGTGAATTATGTATATATCAAGTACTACTACAAAAAATACAATTGAGAGGTAGCGGTGAAATATTTAAGCAAGTGCAACCTCCCATCGTAGCCGAGTATTAGTCACAATAAAAGCGCTTCGGATTCGCGCTGAGCCGGTTTGCTTATGCTCAATTGCATATTTGGAGTACCGTCATCATTTTGAGATGGTGACCGACTTTTGTTCAGC
Organism: Plasmopara muralis; assembly: GCA_003676415.1. Classification (NCBI taxonomy): domain Eukaryota; phylum Oomycota; class Peronosporomycetes; order Peronosporales; family Peronosporaceae; genus Plasmopara; species Plasmopara muralis. The sequence continues at coordinate 210,813 of RCHQ01000068.1, read as the reverse complement.
GATGGACCAACGCGAACACAGTCCTCATTTCGGCATGCTGCTCATTTGTTCACTGAAACTGATACCAAAGTGAATTGTGTCATATTGCTACTTCCCACAATTTTTTGGACCAACAAGGAGAATAAACTTGATACATGATAAATCACTACGTAAACCTACAAACGACTGCATGATCGTACTTTTAGCTACAAAAAAATCGTCAAGTTATCAAGATACGAGCACATTCTAATGAATTGAGACTATCCAAGCAGATACCAGAGCTCACATCTAGAAACATGCGTGAATACTATAAGATGAGTTCGAGGATAGAATTTAAAAGGCTGGGGAAAGGCGCTGCCAGTGATGCTAAATTACTTGAAATTGGATCGTACTAATAGTAACCAAATTACTCTTCTACTGTCAGTTTGCTGTAATTTTTGGCTCATTATTATAAACGAGGATGCTATGACTGGACTACTGGACAAATGTCAAAACAGACATGTATATGACATTGCCATAAATAACAAGCTGCGGCTGTCTAGCCGAAGCAGTTCATTCAGCTTGGATTTGCTGTCAACAGTTTAAACTCAGTACCGAGCGGAATTAATCATACGACACAAATAGCTCTTTTCATTCTTCGTTGCAATGTATGTCGATGATCTTTTTGTTGTTGGCAGGCTAAATAGTGAAGCAGACGCGATTTGCGATGAATTTGCAGCTCATTCTTTCGGTGAAGTCACTTGGAGCTCTATTAGAGCTCCATTGGAGTTCTAAAGCATCGAAAATGACTATTCCCTGGCAAAGCGTAATTAGTGGTGATGCGTACCCAATTTCTTCAAATATTGTGGAAAGGCACGGATGAAAATGTTTTTTTCACTGATATTAAGTAAAACTGTATGTCGTAGCAATTCGGAGGGAATGGAAGCATTTACAACATCTTCATGACCGTGCGTGCATATAGACAACAAGTCAACTATATGCCACACAGAGGTAAGCCACTACAGAGATAAAACAATTACAAGTCGTTTGAGACCATATCAAGTAAGGCACTATCTAGGTTAAAAATACGCGTCATTTACTCATCAAATCGCCTTTTACTCTACAAAAGCTTCACCAGCGTCGTAGACCGTTCGTCTCCACCACTGTTGATTCGCGATAGTGCAAGTAGAGGTGGCAATATGGTATGTTGAATACACAATGTCCATTGCAGTTATCGCGGAATCTACCGCCGGCAATTTTTATGGAAGCAGTCGAAAGTGAGTCATCTTTTCAGCTAAACAGGTCATTTTTGCGCACCCTTCTTATAGGAGGTCCTTCAGGATGACATTAAATGCGGGATGCAACGTTCGGGCTGCAAGGGTATAAAAAGGTAGCATTCTATAGTTCATTGAGTAAGCCAGGCTAATATGAGAAAGTCAGGATATTGCTTAATTAATGAGCAGTATAAATCGCAGAAGAACGTGTCTGTCCGCATTCTTCAGCTAACAAGCTTCCTGCATTTGCGATGTAGCCGTCGTCTCCGGCAGACTGGTCGGCAATGGTAACCACACCAAAGTCAAGATAGTGCTAAAAATACATCTGCATTGGTACTATTTACAACAATCTGTGACTGCAGAATTTTAGAGCAAGAAATTAAGGATTCTATGTCCCATGAGCATTGGGAGTCAAGAGAATTAAATGCATTTACGATTCGTGTAGATGGTGCTGATTTCATAACTACGCCTCAGGGAATATAAGCTACATAGAGAATCTACAGAAGATGGTTGGTAGAAAAATCTGTAGCCAAAAGAGGAGAATGAAATGCTTTAAATTAATAGCAGGAGATGGTTGACAGCCACCATAAGGTTGTAGCAAGGCAACGATTCACAAGAGCTCTCCAATACGTATCACTTCTTAATTTGCTTCAAGCAACTAATACTTCTTTTTCGCTGACTCTCTCGGGCTCGCCACACAAGCCTGGGTCGACAAGTGTTATATAGTATCACTTGTCTTGTCCAAATTGAGACTTCAAGGCAATAAAGTCGTGTCCACATAGTGAGGGGCCAATCTTCCTGCAATTATTGGTAGTGAATAGTACTGCTTAACGAAAAATAGAATTTCAAGCATGAATGAAGCGTTCAGTGATCGTTAGTGTAGCTGCGCGCTAGCGTAATACAAATATCTGGGGCTTTTTTAATTGATTGGTGGTGTAGTGCTATCACCTCATGGAAAATTCCTGTCCCGCCGTTGAACGCGGAGATAAACTTTTGAATCTTTACCTACTTGGCTCTGCTTGGTCTCTATTTGCTGCTACTGAGCTGTGTCGTTTGGATTTGTTTTGTAGATACATCAAAGACGCATTTACACGAAATTCGGTCATAGACATCAGAAACACTGTGAGAAATGGAGGTCGGCAAGCTTTGAAAGGACTCATGGTAAGCAGCATCAAAGCAACTAAATCTCGTTTAGCTCATCCAAAATAAGGACCCGACTTTAGTGCCAGAAATTCGGTTTACAACAATACTAGAAAGGAAAAGCGTCGTCTACAGTAAGCCTGAGCTTTCTCTGGATGCCACTGCATCCATCTGTGCAAGATGTGTTGATTCTAAAACAATGTTTAGCCCAATTTGATTTTACTCTTGGAATTTTATAAAGGTTTGACGGATTGTTCAAGAGCCTTAAAAAGTCCATCAACGATGTCACAGCAAGAGGCCGTACGATTAAGTACCCATATTACATTCAAGACCTCGTCAACAGAGCAGAAAAAGCGCTCTCAATGACATTGATGTTTTAAAGCCTGCGTCGCGCTCGTGTTTACGAGCGCTAACGGTCAAGCATATTCAACCACATATGCTAAATTTCTTCTTATGCACTAACAGGACAAAACACACTATCCACGCGGCAACTATTGGTGTATCTCACTCAACAACAATGATAGTATCAAGCCCTGATATGAGCCTCAACGCAAGCTGAACTGCAATAGGATAGCGAGCGCATCGAATTCTCGTCGCGTCAAGAGGAAAAAGGGAAGAAAAAACGCCCCCATGTCTCGTGCACATTCATGCGCTCGCAGTCGGCGATAAAGACACGGTCTTAATTTAGCACGGACTTGCCTAAATTTATCGAGACATGCGTCACAAAGTTTGAAGAGTCTATTGTCATCCTATACATTTCTGGCAACGTTGGCTACGATGCAAGCGTAGTTTCACATCAAGTGTTGTGCAAGAAATTACCAAGGTTCTTGATGCAGACAGTCTACAGCTCAACAAGCCTGCGCTGTAAGCACTTTTTGCTTCTGCAGGGTAGCAATCACCACCGGTTTGTGTAGTAATCATGTAAATATTTTTTATGACAGGCAAAAATGTTTTTTATAAAGTGGCGCTTATTAGAGTAGTACTCAATAGCTCTATTTAACCTTTCTTTATAAGCAAACTGTCAAGTGTTCAACTGCACACACACTTCATGTCTTGCATTTCGAGTAGGATCTTCGAGGGCGGGTGTCTTACGTGAAGTTAAAATAATTATCCACGAGGTCGTCTTCAAGCTCCAGAACTTATAATCTAAACTGATTTTAATATCACTTCGTTGAAATTCGGTCCTTCTTCTTAATTAAGCGCGGAGAGAAACAATGAAGGCGATCAATGTAGAATATCCGGTGTCCTCTCTAGTAGGTCGTTGCCATTGCCTTCAGTTTTGAATCTGCCCAATATTCGGATAAAGTACATCGTGTATCGGCCAAACCACACAAGACTGTGCTATTGAAATCGGTCCATTGGGCGAACAAGTCACAACCCTAGAAATTCAAGCTCTTCGAAAGGAGGAAACACAAAAGACTTAATTAAAAACATGCAACAAGCGTGGCGTTGTCAGTCACATATCTCCGCAATATACCGCTCCTATACGTATGAAAGCGATTCATTACATTATGGCGCGCTACATGCTATCCTCAACGCAGAAGCTCAAGCTCTGATGACGCCGATCAAGATAGATAGAATACGCTCTTCAACGATAATAAATCCAGTCCTAAAGATGTATCCGAAGACTTGATTGGTGAATTGAGCTCGAAGTGATAGAGGGCGAGACGTCGCAAGTCGACCTTGTTTACGATCAGATTATCAACAAATCGTGCTCAATGATTTGTAAATACCGGGTCCCCCTTTAACACCGAGGTCATGCCTGTTTTTGAGATCAAGCGTGTTTTCACCAGCACGATGTAGCAGATCTAAATCTCAACTCAATCATAGAGAGCATGACACTACCACGGGAGGGGATTGAGCACGAAGTCTTGCATAAGCCTGGAGCCAGGGCTAGTCAGTGGCGTAAGAGTCCTGAACATTTATGGTGATTCAATAACGGACCAAAGAGATGGATTTTCGAAACCGAAAAGTCTGCGTTTCTGACTTTTAGGCTGTGTGTATTCACGAAGCCTGGAGGTTGGCTCATTTTGCGCGGCTATCACTAGCTAAACCTAGCAACGATTTTGCTAACAATACCCATTCCGCGTAAGAAAGACACCTCTGATGTCCTTTTGGGAAGTCGTTGAGCTTTGTGCATAGACCTGCATCGGTTTACTACCAGAACAAATAGCTAGATAGATTTGCTATATCTACTGCTTTCTTACCCCAGATGGTCACAGAAGGCTTATAAGACCAAGCAGACGCCCAAGTACAATTGATGGCTTTTGCAGGAGGTCTTTGGACTCAAGAGATGCAATGAGACAACTTCTATGTGCTCACGCAAAAGTAAAGATGTTGCACACCACGCTACGGCCTTAGACCGTGAGATTAAGCGACACAATACATAGCAACTATACATTAAGCTGTCCAAGTGCCAGCTTTGCATAAATGAATTTCCATGCTTAGGAATTTTTGTCGGATAAAAAGAAGTTACGATGAAACCCAGCAAACTAAAGAAAGGTCTGTGCCGAATAGAGTGCGTTTTGGGCACTATAAGGATCTGCAAATTGCAGGATACTTCACGACAGTACCAAGGAGAGCAATGGTGGAGCTATCAGACGATCAACTACGCTGCCTCATCTAGCTAAAACGTCCCGTGACGTTTCTTCCCATTCTTAGTCTTCCACAATATTCGAAAAGCCATAGCTAAAATGAGCTTGCGCACGTCTAGACAAATAATTAGATGCGACTGTACGTCGCCGTACAACATCTCAGCGCTTGAAAAATGAAATTTCTCGCTATGATAGGGCTATAATGACTTCGAGCACGTCATGATGGAAAGAGGAGATTGATATGTGGCCTTACGACGTCTCGGCACATGCGTCGAGCTTTGCGATTGGAAGTTATCATTCAGAAGGATGGAGAGCAAGAGCATCCTTTTGCTTTTACTGTAAACCAAATAAAGCTAACCGAGCTGGATCCCCTGTTTGCGAGCAAGAGCTACTTGCAATCACGCATGCGCTGAAAGTATGGTGTAGGTATTGTTTTAATTGACTATTTACGGTCGAAGTGGATCTTTACAGTAATGGAATGATTCTGGCGCAGAAGCCTCCAAGCCACGAAGAAGCTCGAATGTTCAATCAGCTTGCCAACTCTAGCATTTGATCGAGTGCTTTCCATTGATACTGGCGCCATAGCTGATGCATTGTCCCGCAATTCAGAATTCGAGCGTGAAGCTGTCCAGGTTAGCCTGCTAGAGGTAATAAAAGCGGCTTGAAACTAAAGAATGGAGGATGGAGAAAATTACAGTGATTCAATCCGCGAAGGCAATGTATTCGTGAAAATTAAGACATACAGTGGACCGGTTGAAACAAGGAAGGGATGTGCCAACGTACTCATTGCACGATGGCATTCGGTATATTAAAAATAGGCAAAGATGAGACTGCATAACTGTATGTGCTGTGAAGACCGCGATTGTATCGGCGGACAAATTCGAATTTAACAAAATCTATCTGGTCGTCCGTCAAAAGTAGTACTAGCCAAAAATGATGGAGCATGTCTAGCGCTATGTCAAAACTTGCGGAATGTGTCAGCGCAGCAAAGTTAAGCAGACTAAACTGCCAGGAGAAAATTTAAGTCTCTAATAGCATCAAGAGGCAAATAAATTGGCATTGAAATGGAGTTTATCATGTCTGTGCAAGGGTCCAATAGCGTTTAGCCGTCATGGTAACTGTCGTTTGCTTACAGAATTAGCCATGTTTATCGTTACGAAGACAGCAGATTTTACTGCACAAGTTACGAAGATCTTGATGAGTAAGTATGTCAAGGACCATGGCCATTATATCTGATCGAGACATCAAATTCATGTCATAAAGCAAGTAATCGTGACTGATGTGGGAACGCAGCACAATTTGTATAAAACCCACGTCACTCGTGCCATGCACCAAGTTTTGTGACTCCACATGAAGTGATAAGGGCCTCGATCACTGCCTTGGCTTTTGTCTGACCATGCAGTCATCGCCATGCAGCAAATGCTGCGTTTTTGCGATCATCGCTACTTAGACAACGTGCCACTTTATGGGTCCAACTGCTGACTTCGACATTATTGGCTATAATTCTGGCGTCGATGTGAAAAATGGTGTACTTATCACAACTATGTAAATTATCGAATAGAAATTACTAATTACAAAACAATATTTATCCAATCTGAAACATGGAATATATACTCATATTCATTCTAGCATGGAAACGCAGCAGAGAATAATTGCCGAACAACAACTTACTGTACCAACTTATAAGGTCCATGAAGATTCGACGTTATCCCCACATTGTATTAACGTATCATAAGTTTATATTCAAGTACTTTGATAGAGAGAGCCGCTAACCAGCAGCTATAATAATTATCTATGATTGGCTGGAGCGACCACCATGAATTTAATGTTCTGTAGGATACAATACATTCGCAATGCAAACACCTTGCATGGATGGAAGCTGATAATTTGATAGCGATCGCGACAGAAGATAATAGTTTTTATAAGCAGGTTTACAATAATAATGTGGCATGAATGAGCAACCAATCAAATACTAGGAGACCAAGCAGAGTATCCTCAGACCCTAGAGTATCCACGTATAGAAGGAAGCGATAAATTGACAACGATCGCGACAGACGATCATTGTTCTAAGAAGCAGGTTTATAAAACGTACAAAAAGACTTGCATTAGGGTTTAGGGTTATGGTTAGCGGCTCCCTCTATATATTGCATTCATGAGTAATTGGTAATAGGGGTTGCGCTAGGTCGACGTTCACACATTACTTTAATCGGCAAACAGCCGAACCTCTGGAAGCTTTTAACACATGAATTGACGCAGACCAGTCAATGCGTCAGTAGTGCATCTTTTTTAAATGTTCCAGGATACATAGTTCTATCGGTCTCTTTGATAATTGACTTTCTGTCGCTAACGAACAGTGACAATGTTTGGTTGGTAGCTTGATTCTTCGTTCGCAGTGGAGCCTTGAAGTAATTGCCCACCGCTTTGAAGCCGAAAAGAAGAGACCATGACATACTGCCTCAACTGCCAGCAAATCGGGCTTGAGAACTTAAGTTAAATGAAGCTCTTTAGGGGCAATGCCCTGTCAATCTTTAGGTTCCATGTGTGAATAAGCAGAAGTTAGTTTGACTCCAATTGGCGGCTTCACGTCAATTGGGTGCTACAGTTTACCAGACAACTGGCAGGCCGTGGAGATCTAGGCTCCTCAGCCTTGACGTGTTTGGTCAAGTGAACTTCAACAACAGCGAGTATTACCACAGATGAGGTATCGATGGATACCCGTATGCTAGGACGTCTATTTCTTCTTCATTAGCCCGTATTCGTAAGGCGTAACTTTCCAATAATGTCACTTTCACGGCCTCCTGACAGGAAGTCAGCTATACACTGAGCACCTCCGTTGGGCCATACGCAGTCCATTCATATAGACGATGACTACAATCTATGAGTTTACCCATATTTAAGCTTGTCCTGTGAATACTATTCTACTATGTAGTAATTTCTACGAGTATGCATCACGAAGTGGTCATCACTTCATGTACTACTTTTCTAATACCTCCAGCACTAAGTCCTCCCTTTTTGTTGATATTGAAAACTTTATGTCACACAATATGGTCATACCACCAATCGTTTCACGACCTCATTGGTAATAACAAGTTTGATTGCACATACCGATCGCAGTAGCTACCTAAATTGATAATACCGCAAAACCCATTTCATTTTGCATTGGCTATACTATATTATCGATGCGATACTACAAAATGTGCCATAATACTTGAGAGACTTTCCACAAGCCGCAACTCGTTTTTTGGAAAAGAAGAGTCAACGGCACCGCTTGGAAAACAGCAGGCTATACCTCAGGAAATGCTTCTCCTAATGAGATATTGAACTCACTTTGATACGCCTTTACATTCGCTTCATTTTTTGCATTCATATGGAATTTGACCGCGCTACGTCCAGAAAGCAGCCAGCTCGCATTTCCTCACTTGACACCGATTTGCTATGCGGTCAAGCCACATCTTGATCGCCGCAAAGATGGCCGTGCTCATCCGTGGTGAGGACGGAACAAGCAGTGCCGACTGCATGAAGACCCCCGGCTCGTTTTACGCGTCGTGGTTCCCTTCCTTTTCATTCGATGGCTTTAAAGGAACCACGCAACTCCCTGACAACTCGTTGCACGCACCGTTTTCATTTGCTAGCTGGAATCCCTCAAATGAAGCGCCTGGATCAACACCTTCGTTTTATTTCGGTCCTACGATTCCTACTCGTCCTGGGGTCGATGAGTCGAGCGTAGAGCAGCAAACACTACAATTACCAGCTGTTCAAACGACCGACGCACCGGTCGTCCCTACAGTGCCGGCACTCACCAATGTAAAAAGATCTACTGGTCAGCTGATGGATGATACGCAACCTCCTACCAAACAGCCTCTTGAAGGTCCAAAGACTTCACTACCACGCCCAGCACCTACCACCACGCCACCCACGGCTGTACCTCCTCTCTCGCCCATGAAACCATCGAAAGCCACCAACACTAGTCGCACACCGTCGTCAAGCAAGTCCAAGCTCTGCGCCAAGATGCGAATACAGCTATCAGAGGTCAATCTCGATGTTCCAATCGACTCGAATGAAGATGAAGTCGATTTAAAGGTCGTGGCAATCGCCCCCTTGCCATCCGGTGGCTCCCGTATCGCTGTTCATAGTGACGATGGCGTCATCGTTTGGGAGCTGGACGAGAAGGACAAACTCGTGACTGGTGCGGTCCCAGTGAAGGTTCCCGTGCACGATTTTGCTGATCTCTACGCTGACGAAAAGGGGTTTGTGCTACTGGGCACGCGCGACGCTGAAGGAGGGGGCACTTTGAATTGTGGCAATCCGAGCAACTTGTGCGGTGAAGCGCCCAATCCGTCCGTCCCGTGCTACGACATGTACCTCATTCGTTACGATGGTGCATCAGAAACGTGGGCCGCAAAGCTGACGTCGTCCAGTCCGTCATTACCACCCTACTCGTCCAGCAAGACGGGACCGGACGTGTACATGATTTGGTGGTACGCCCATCACGGACGGATCGCTTCAGACGGTACGAATTGGGCTGCGTACTTTGGCTGTGCCATCTCAACGTCTGAAGGTGGGTGCATTAATATTCACCAAGGCGATCGCATGAAGGTTGTCGATCCGTTCGGTAAGGTACTAGAGCAGTCGGATGCATTCGATTGGGGTTGCTCCCATTCTGGCTACGAACGTATCACGTACGACAGCCGCAAGGATGGGTACACGTCAATTTGTAAGACGGACAATAACAATCGAATTATCCCCCCCAACGACTGGAGCACGACCATCTACCCTGTTGATTTAGCTGCTTCGAATCTAGGAGACATTGTGCCTGACAACCAAGCCTCAAAGATGCAATACTGGGCGTCAGTGAGCAATGGCGACGGCGAGAATGCACAAGTCCATTTGATTCACTTTGCCATTAATGCTGCGGCAGACAAGGATGTCACTCTAGACGGAACCGATGCCAATGAACGCGCTCCTCATTTAGCTACTATTGGTAAAGGGGGTCTATTGGTCATGTGGGAGGGTAGCTCCACGGGTGGCGATCTGGTCGCAGGTAGCGCTCGAAAGGTGTACGCTCAAGTTTTCGATATGTCGTCAGGCAAGGCCGTTAGCACCAAGGTGCCGGTTGACAAGTCTGTGGTGGGAAATCGATACCAAGCTTTGAAAAGTTTTTCCGATGGTAGTGTGGCGTATTTGTCAAAGGGCACGACCGATACATCAGTGCAAGTTGTGCGCTTTTTTGGCTGCTAGGGCAGAGTTAGGTAAGGTACAAGAATTGAGCTGTCCGATGCTGTACCGTTCATGGATCTCACTCCGCATGGTACGCATGGCGATTATTAAGCATATAGCATTTGCCGCTTTGACACGTGTACGAATTAAGAAATTGCGAGGGATTATTTAAGTTAATGATGTGGTATCGACAAAAGCAGGCAAATACCTCCAAAATCAATTAATTTGTCATGTAAAAGTGACACCTTTTTAACTTCCACAAGTCTGCTGCACGTTAGCCCCAACGACTATTTAAGTGTATGATGTGTGATCGACAATAACAGTATTGCGCGGCATATACTAAAGAGCAATCGTTTTGTCGTGTGAGACAAAGACACCTTTAACACGAAAACTAGAGTATAGCAACTTCTTTTTGCAGCGTCGCTTTCCGCAAATTACCGTGTAAAGCAGTAATGCCTAAAATCATGAAACTTTGACCGATTTGTCTTCTCACCATCCATACTTTAAAGCAATATGGTCAGTACATAAGCCAAGTAAAAGATTTTTTTCTCATCATAGGAGAAACCAGACACTTTCTTTTGTCAATAGTACTGATTTTGCAAGAAAGCCCACTAATGCAGCCTCATGTCCAAAAGCGACGCCTATACGCTACCTCACGTTCTAACAATTGACAGATTGGCACTCTATGAAAAGAATCTCGATTCCATTTACTCCTCAATCTGCTCAACAATTGTCGTCAAGAGATTTTGGTCGTGATAATGCGCGGACACAGCGCTCTCATGATGACTGTGGCGACTTTAGCAGCCGTAAGCGGCGGTGCCGCTGAAGTCGCAAACACGGCAGCAGTCTCTCCAGATCACCTCATCAACACAATTTCGACATTTACTGAAAGCCATCGATTGCTGCGTGGAAATGATGTCGACGGCGTTCCAGTATATCATTACCCGCCTGAGAAAGGTGAAAGGACAATATTTTTTGAGGATCGAATGAAAAAAAAGCTGGCGAATCCGGAGAAAATACGACGGCTCTATTGGGAATGGTATTCGAAGGGCTATTCTGCGAGAGAAGTCGTCGAACATTTGGACCAGACCGACAACAGAGAGCTTAAAAATATCTACCACAACCTTGGCGTGGGCTATGCAGAGTTTGTCGCGAAGATGAATGTTTAGCAGCAGGTCTCGTGAGTGCATTGGAGTGGCTGCTTATTGAGAAAGAATATTATGACTGGTTGAGCGGTATTAAAACACTCTTTAACTAGCATAGAGCAAATTGACAGCGGTAAAGTGTCGGGCCGTATCGGAAAGTTAGTACAGTGTCTAGCACATGACATTTGTACTAAAACTAAATGCTCTCGAACATACTATTTTAACGTCCATTTGAGAGCATCAACTTTTAAAAGGAAACCGCGAGGATTATCAAAATTCATTAAGAAAGTAGTAAACTATTTTTGCATGTAAAATGGCTACCTCCATCGCATCGGATTGTATATGTTGGCGCAGTCTAGTATGGGGCAAAATCTTATTGTGACCATCTATCTTCGAAACTATATTGTCCCATCCTTCCACCTAAAATAATAGCAACATCATACTTCTACCAGTAAATAGAGTCTAAACTTCCAGACACAAAAGATTAGAAAGGGCTCAATACCGTAGTCGTTGGAATGGTCGTGAAAATGTCGTCGGTATTTGTAGGATGACTTTTTTTTACATCACATGCAAGCATCGACTTGTTTTTGTTGCTATCTGTTCCATAAACATTATTCATATTACTGATTGAACTTTAGCATTGATCCTTGTATAAATTAAGACTTGAGTCACGCCGATGTTGCAGTGTGTTTTTCTGACACGAACGTATGCAGACACCATCAGGACTGTTCGCGATATCAATCTCCTTTTTTCCGCGATTCGTTTAGCGTCGAAGTTTAGCGGAACCGTAAACAGACTATTTAGGTGCTCTGTTTCTAAATGTATAATCTGATAGGATGGTGGCGTTGTTTGACCAAAGATTGCTGCTATGTCTCTGTGAAGAAGCGCACCGCTAAGAACTTAAATCGAATACCGCACTTCGTTATTACTGTACTAGAAATTTCCAAAAACAGCCTGTTAAACTTGGGCATCAAGAGACATCACGACAAGCTCGAACATGACGATGGTTGCACCTACTCCCCTTTGAATATGTACTCAGTAAACTGCGCTACGTAACTAATCAGAGCGTTATTGCCGTATATTTTGGCGATCGTGCATTTGAGGTTTTAGTGAAAATGCAAATCGACGAAAAAGCATTTGAAGATGTATTCAAAAGGACACGGTTGTCATAGTGAAGTGTAAAACTCTTGCACTGTGAAAGCTATGCACCAGCTTAATAGCTCGAATGTGAGCGTACACCTTTCGAGCACCAAATTCATCTTCGGTTGGTTTTGGATCCGACAACCTTTTTTACGATGAGTTTCTTTTTAGTTCACCGTAATTAATTTTTTTTATACTTGAGCCTTTTTGGTAATATACCGGGTGGTTTAGGTGAATTAAAAGGCTGCGAGCTTGACATGTAGTGTAGTTAGAAAAGTTTTTTCTTGATACAATTTTATCAGAATTTATGAGCTAAATTGTTTCCATGAAGCTCTGACGGACAATCCTTGCCGCAGAAAGCCATTAAGTTCAATCGCATACCGTTGCTATTAAAACCGTTTGAGACACACCACAAAATCGAAACTTTGCAAAATGCAATGCCAGTAGAAAAGGTAAGTGTAATGATGGCTGATGATTTATATAAAAATAAGTGGAATTTTGATAATGCGACTGCGAGACGGCGATGATGCGAGACCTTGACCCCTTTATCAACTCAGTTTAAGATTTTCAAGTATCAAGTCACGTGCCAAGAAAAATGAGATTTTCGTTCGCTCGTTTGCGTAATATGCGCGGGATGGTGGAGCAACCAAGGGTGCCTGTGCCCGTGCCAGCAGGACCAAAAGCCAAGAAAGGTTTTTTTATGGTTTCTTCGCACGACGTTGAGATCTATCCGCTGGTCCTGTGCGTCTCAGTTGGCTTTGCTATTGGTGCATACAGTCTTATACGCCACACCATGGCAAATCCTGATGTGAACCTGAGTCGAGACCGCCGCGAGACACCAGCATGGGAGCGCTACAAGCCTGAGGAAGGAAAGGCCTTTTCGCAGAACCGCCATCACTTGGCTAATCTGAAGCCAAATCCGGTTAACACATTCTCAGACGATTTAAAAGGGTCTGAGTAATTGTTTTCTGAGTCCAACGACAAAAAATATGAGGATACAGCATTTGTGCTTCGTGTTAATTTGGTTGTCCTTTTAATTTTTAATAATTCAACTACTTGATTAGATGGTATTATTCTTCGTTGCTATCTCAGTAGGAAGCATTGCATTATTTTAGCAAGAAGAATACATTACATTTCGGATTTCCAACTCAACCGTAAATTCTCAACGATTCTTTCTGATATTGTGTGTGATTAACAAACGTGATATCTTGTTTGAATCAGACTTTGTTCGTTGAAATGGCATCTAAAAACACCGGAAGCAGCCGTCAAAAGCGGCAATCCCAAATCTTAAACACTTCAGGCTTGATGCACAGCTAAGTTTGCTTTAAACAAAATAATGCGTTGGTAAGTCGCATTGCGCAGAAGAGTTGGGCACTAAAAAATACTAGGTTAATAAATATAACTTTTATGATGTTGGATACAAAAACCTTTAATAAACATGTTATTGTCTTAAGCTTCGTAGAGGCCACATTTTTTTGCTTTTTTATACTCGGATGATGGCTGCGCGAAACGGTAAAAACACAATCGAGAATATGCGACCTCGATATCCGATCGTGGAAGCGGCACCCAACTTAGTTTCCTTTTTCCGAAATCCAAGGCACCGGTGAGTCAAAATGAAAGCAACTTTTGCTCGCATGCGTAGCGTATTAGGGTCGTTGGAGCATCCAGAGGTGCCTGTGACGGTACCGACCGGCCCGAGAGCTAAAAAGAATTTTATGATGGTGACCTCGCGCGACTTTGAGATCTATCCGCTGGTCTTGTGTGTCTCGGTGGGCTACGCAATCGGCGCTTTCAGTCTACTACGGCACGCTATGTGGGACCCTGATGTAAACGGGAGTCCCTATCGTCGCGAGACCCCAGCGTGGGAGCGCTACAAGCCCGAAGAAGGACAAGCTGTTTCGCGTAATCACCACCTGTTTGCGAATCTCAAGCCGAATCCAGTCAATACATTTTCAAAGAGCTTTAAGCACTAAGAAGGGAAAGACGATTGTTTTGTGAACTTGTGAGAAGTCGAGCAAGTTGAAGTCGGCGCAGACAAAAGTTGCGCTTTTTTATATTTAAAGACGATAGAATAACAATAATTTGCGCCAATAAATTGTTTACTCTTTGTCGTTAACCAGTATTTCAGACCCATCCTATGAGTACAAGATCGATGAGCATTATACAACGATAGTGAGAACACCAATGCTCTTACCTGCATGCCAAAGTAGTTCACTTCAGCACTATCATCATCTAGCAACATTGGAATTTTCTATAAAGCACTTAAATCATCAGCGAAAACAATAAGATAGGTAGCATAGTTAGCGTACCCTTGAGTCGAGTCGAAATGAAAGCACTTGTGCAGGTGTCTCAATACCAAATTTGGCCTCGATGAGCAACTTCAGCTCTGATACCTTCATTTGTTGTGGTATCTTCTTAAGCAAAGGATCGATCGATGTTGCGTGCATTGTCATTGGAATAATACTGACTTTAATTAAGCTTGACGCCAACTTTCGCGGGCCAGATGTTGACTCGCCTCCCTCAGTAGTACCACTCGAATCAATGGATAATTCAGGATACAACTCACATAAACGATAATAGCGTGGATGAGCTGCTAGAGCTAGTCCACGCTCAGTCGCATGGTCGTTCATGACCGCGAGTTCATGCAAAATACGCTTCAAATACAGTTGTTCAGCTTCCGTGCGTTCACGTTCTCTGACAACGCTACCATTGATCACTGCAATGTGGTCTGTTCTTGCAATAATCAGCATCCGTGCCTCTCCCAGACTCATGTGCTTTGTAAGTGGATTCTTTGAAAAGCGCAACGTATGCAACAGAGGATAAGCGTTGAGTGCATTAATAGAGGTCCACGAATCCACCAGATTGTCACTCAATGACAATGTTGTCAGCTTTTGGAAAGCAAAAGGGGTCATAATTTCGTCAGTCACGAGCGTCACAATGCGGTTTCCGTTCACTATCAGCTGACTTAAGCTTTGAAACATACCTCCCACAACACGAAGCACTTTTTTCCACGATGTCAAGCAATTGAGGCTTAATTCCAGCACTGACAGTGTCTCGAACCAGCCATCGCTTGACGTCACCTCCACCAAGTCCACGTCTTTGTATTCATTGTCAGCTAAATGCAGCTCGTTAAGATTCGGAAAGTGACGTGCGACGATGGTTTGAGCCTGCTTCCATGATAGCAAAGTTTGATTAAGCACCAGCACCTTTACATGCTCAAACACATGAGAATTCGCAATACTTTCTGTTGTCTCGTCAATTGTAAACCTGTTTCCACTCAGGATCAACGTTTCCAGTTGAGGCAACTCACGAACAATTGTGAGCACAGCACTCCATTCGTTGAAAAGGTTTCTGGATAGATCAAGTTCCGTCAGGTTTGGAGCTAGCTTTGCAAGTCCCTCCCCTCCTAACGCAACAATTTGACAGCCAGCGAGCGAGATTTTTTCTATGCTTTGAAGCGTCTGCTGAGTACTCAATTTCTTAGCTCCCACAAACTCAATAGGTTTTTCGCTGCCAAGCGTTGTGCCCACTTCACCGGCCACGACCACGTCACTCGAGCCTGTAACTTCATTGTCAACGTCTTTCTCTTCATTGGCATATCGATCCAGTAGCCTCTGCACAAGCGAGCTTCGTTCAGTTGTTTCATCAATCACAGAAGCTTTTATAAAGGAGCATTTGTAGCTCATAGGGCTTCCAAGTCCTGCCAATTGGCGGCCAGTCGGGCCCGAAAAATACACTACGCGCTTTCCACTGGACAGCTCCACGCTGCCATCGTTCTTGCCGCGACCCCAAACATCCCATTCAATTCCGTAGTATATTAAAGAAGTGTTTTTGGCGGTAGCAACCGGGCCAACGTAGCGAATGGTACCTAGCGACCCGTAGCCGTCATCGATTCGGTCCCCCACACTTAGCGCCATATCTGCTCAAAAGTCAAAGTTTATTTCGACATTGCTGGTTATGGTTCGTTTAAGTAGCTAACTTTTACCGGTATTTCGTGTAAAGAGTTGACAGCATACATAAAAATGGACAGCGGCTATCTAATGGTGGTACCTATCATTTAGACCGTATTTGGGAGCAAATAACGCTTTCCAATCTTACGGTTGTACTCCAGCACTTGTGCACGGACCTTTCTCTTTTCCATAAGTTTGTGACGTGACCCAGCGAGGAGCACTGCGTTTGGACTCTCCGGAAGAAGGTCAGAAAAAATGCCGTATTTCTCTGTCAAAGCGCGGATCTTCTTCAAATGTTTTTCCTGCAGCTGTAACCCTAGTTCGTCGACCTCTTCCATTATCGACAAAGCACGACGCATCAATCGCTTCCTTGCGTAATGATCCACCAAGAAGCCAAACGTCACGTCATCAGCCTCCAAGTCGCCACTTTTAATTTCTAAGCGCACACGCTCCAGCAACTGCTCAGCCTGCGTCGTCCGCTTGGCACGCACATACATCTGCATCATGCTACGGTACGTGAAATTGTCGGGTTTGAGATCAAAGTTGGAAAACGTCTCCGTCAAAAATTTCTCCGCAGAGCGAAGCCGAAGAGCATTGGCGTATACGGCAAGCATCGAGTTTAACGTGATTGAAGTCGGTTCTAGGCCCTTTTCAGACGTCATCTCGTGAAATCGAATCTCGGCACGTTTAATGTTAAGATTCTGAAACTTGCCAAAGTCCTTTAGATCCATCGGGGTCAACTCGAAGTTAAGCGATTCTTCACTGTCAGCAAACAGCTTGTTGTCCTCTTCGCCATATACCTCCATACTCCGTTCGGACTTTACTAAAGCCGTCGACTTAGCGTCCCGACGCTTGTTGTGATCAGCCTTATCTCGTTGACGCAGCGACTTCAACTGGGCTAAAGCCTCTGGTTTTAGTTTGTAGCTCTCGGACTCGTGCAAATAGTCCACTTCGTCATCGTCCTCACTTGCATCGTATCCGTCATTTTCTAACGAAAACGTCTCCTTGCCCGGGCGCGTCAAGTCAATCTCGTTTCCTTCATCGTCCCACTCGAGCGGTTCCTGATAAATTGGCTCAGGTTTAGATAAAGGCTTTTGATTGCGCGGAGCCTTGTCCACAACAGGCCTCAACTGTGCACGTGCATAAACATTAAATAACGTGTTGTATACAAACTCGGTCATAGGTACGTGGTGGCGTTCCATGTGACGAATAATTTGCTCAGCCTGGATAAAATCACCGTGCTTGGCACATGCGTGGAGTATAGTCGTGTACGAGTACAGATTGGGTTTATAATCGTACAATTCTTGCATCTCATAGTAAAAGTCAATGGCTTTGTGCGCATAGTAATGCGACTTTGCGCATGCATTCATCAATGTATTAAACGTCACGAGGGAGGGTGTCAGACCGCACTCGAGCAAGTCCTCATACAAGTTCATTGAGCGCTCCACACGGCCCTCACGCGCAAACCCATTGATTAAACAGCTAAAAGCCACCTCATCCGGCTCGGCAACATGAGCCCGCATCAAGTGGAACGTCTCAAATGCCTTGTCAAGATCCCCCTCAGCAATTGCTGCGTTCATCAGGATTGTAAAGGATGCACGATTGGGCACAAAACCAGCTACTTGCATCTTTTCCATTACATTGTATGCCCACGACATACGTCCAGCCTTAGAGCACGCGCGCATCACAGCGTTATACACCACCACAGAGGGCTTAATCCCGCGCTCTTTCATGCGCCCAATCACGCGTACAGCATGCGCTGCCTGCCCACTCTCACCTAGCGCCGTCGCGTACAACATGTACGACTTGGCGTTAGGCGGCACTATATGAGGCACATTCTCAAGCGCGTCCAGCAGCTCGACCTCGGTATTGTCTGTGGGCTTGATAGGCACCAATGTATTTTCCATAGACTCTAAGTTTTTTTCCATTCGTGTTAACAAGGCATTGGCTTCCTTGGGCAGGCCTTTGAGCGCATACACTCTCAGCAAAAAATTGTAGTCTTTAACGGCCAAAGTAAGTTGCTTTTGTCCATCCTCTTCAGCTTCAACATTGCCGTCAGTACCGCATTTTGTCTCATCGACTTCCTTTCTGATGTCCGAATTTGCTCGAGCGATTGCGTTGAGCTTACGAAGTGCGTCCGAGTGATCGACGTCCATAAGACTCGGTTCTGTCTCGTACACGTAGTCGCCCATTGGTCCAGAATTGTCCAAATACTTAACAACGTTGTTCAGCTCGCTATTGAACTCGCTATTGCGCTCTAGCGCTGCCCACTCCTTGGCATTGCGCTGGTTGAGACGCTGGGATATCTTTAGCTCATGCATACGCTCTTGGTATGTACGATGAGGAGCGGTGCCTTTCTTTAGCTTTTGATTCGTGCTAAGCGCATTGTGGCTCTTGTTGCCCTTGCTACGATTCCAGCTTGAACTTTTAACCACAAAGGCCGAAGCACCGCCTTTTCGCTTCAGCAGCACGGAACTCTGCGAGATTTCACGCACATTCAAAAAAAATGGGTGCTGAGAGAGAATGCCTTCAAGGCGTGATTCAGCTGTGGGTGCTGACGAAGCGACATGTGGACGGACCGCGTTGAAGCGTAATAGAGCTGATATCATGCCTTAAATGGTAGCTGGAGCGTTTGGTGGAGAGCAACTGGCTGCTGTCACCGAAACCATATTAGGCTTTTCATTATTAAGGTATTAATAAAATACGTGCTTAATAATTAAACCCGCTTTGTAAAATTAGGTACCATTTCAAAAAAGTTAGACTGGAAAAAACTTCGCAGAATTGTTAGAAAAATCGGAATTTAACGCTGTAGCATAATAAGCTAAAGTATAAATGTTGGCCATGCTTCTCATGGTACTTACGACTTAATCGCAGTGTGGAAGCTTTTTGATGCTCGACAATGAAAGTACACAGTGAAACTGGATGGCGGAAAGACTTACGATCTGAATCAGTGCGCGGTGGAGACGATATTCGCGGTAAGTAAAAACCCAAGGAACTCGATAAATGTAATCGCACTTATTCGCGACGAATGCGAGTAAATTCTCTGCTTGAGTTCTTGATGTTTTCGATACTTGATAGGTTCATAAACCATGTCTCCTGAGCCGTATCGTAAAATTTTGGTGCCATTTCGAGTGTAGAGTCGAGCACGAGGGTGAGAGGTGATGCGCTAAGGCTCGATATCGTAGGTCAAACGATGTACGGTAATAGTCTTTGTGTGGTTTGCATAGAGGCAAAGATTCGAATCCTTGATAATCTTGCTTGGCGTACAGCTAAATATTAAATATTAGCGAGGATTGTCGAATCGTGGAAAGGTATCATTTGATTTTGAAGTTGGCTCAGCGGATACTTAATTGCGATCGAAGTGGATACATTCTGACATTTCGCGCCGAAAATGCCGATAACGGTTGCAGCTTCACTTCCGCAAGTTGTGAGGTTGTAGCTGGGTGACTAAAAACTGTCATTAATGTCTGAAGAATACGACGGATAGTCGTTATTGCGCATAAGCTTAATATCTTAGATTTCATTATAGGTTGTTGACTAGTACGTATTTGTGTAAAAAGCTTGAAGGCTTGTAGTTGACAATATTGATACTCGTCTTAGCGAGCAAAACCGATTGGGTCAAGAGTATCCAAAGTGGCCGCGGAGTCTTTCGAGTTAATTCCGCAGCTTAATCGGGTTGACGATTAGTTGAGATGCAAAAGACGTCTGTGAAGGACGTGTGAAAACGTCTGGAGCGAGAAGGATAGGACGTCGACAGCAATAGCTCGCAAGCTTTATGCATCAAGACCAAAGCTAAGTAGAACTCTCATTTTTACTTGAGGCTTATTTTGGGCTTACAACACAACTAGTGTCATATTCTTGCATATTAATGTACGCCACAATGATTCAATGCCCGCGCCAATAGCGTTTTTTTAAGCAGAGGAACGGTCTGGATCTAAAAGCACGTGTTTTTGAATTTCGACTGCCTTAAGGATTGTAACGCTTCAGTCCTAATATCTTAGGTTGAGGTCATACCTCGCGTCCAGATTCGAATTTGTACAGCGTTTGACGCTATCATAATCAAAGAGTCTTATACTTAAATCCACTGGGACCCGAGGGGCAGTGATCTTAGTTCCCGTCACAAAGCGAACAGTGACAATGTCGGGTTATTGTCCTTATTGAGCTTCAACTTTTGATGAGGAAGGGTTCGACAGTGTACCAGTAAGTGTTATTTCTTGATCGATACGGACAAACCGTAGCTTACTGAAGCATTGTATGATTGCTTCAGCAAAACTTGCAAGTACAATTCGTATTATAAGGCAAAAAAATATTAGGGCCAAGCCCTGTTGATATTTTAATTTCCCGCCACTTATATAGCTCTTATCCTATAGGCTATCCCTCACATATAAAATATTGGTGAATGCGCATATTCTAGCTCGCAGCTCGACCTTTTCATCGACACTATTCCAACTAATGAAAACTAATAAGGACCGAACCACCCAATGGGCTTTGACTATGTGGGCCTCTCTTCACGCGTGTCTCCTGTCGGCTATCAATGCTCTTTTAATGATCGCCTCAAAAGAGATTAAAAGTGCACGGAAAACCTTCGTCCAGGCCACGCCCATGTGAAATCCACAAAAACATTAATCACAACATCCTTTGAGAAAAGAAGACTGATGGTTTCAGCCAGAGGGATTTTTAACTCTCGGACATGGCCCACTAACTTCTACGTATCGTGGCAAAATACAAGGCTATCCGTTACTTGTAGTTGGGCAGCGAAAAATTTGCATCAATCGACGCTCGGTCTCACCTTAGGTCAAGAGCGCTGCCTGAACTTAGATATTGCAGGCCAGTGCCCAAACCCGTGCTATCCCGCCAAGCTTCGAATTGACCAGAGCACTATTTGTTGTAACAAGCTGGACATTGTAAAGCCAATTCGCTCCTTTGACCCAAAGGAGGTAACTTTTTCTAAAATTCTTTTCGCGATCTTCGCGCCCATCGTGAGCAGACTTACTTCGGGCAAGACAATCACACAGATTCGTTTTTTTCGTCAAAGGTGCTTCGACAGAGCGCTTTTATAGCTAGAAATGTCTCCAACCGCGCATAAATCGCGTCAGATCTTTGACAACCAAATTTGGCATCCCCTCATGGCTGTCAGCTGGTTCAGCCCGTTTTACATGCCCTAATTAGGATAGCGTACTGGATCAGTCATATAGACCCAGGTGCAGATTGACCATAAAAGCCATACCTATGACGCGTAAGTTCACGATCTGAGTTCTATACCTTGATGCGCACATTCCAAATAAACCAGGACCTATGATAACTTATATATATTTCAGAAATGTGAATTACAAGATCTACCGCTGTCCTACAATTACAAGCGCTAGTTCTGATAACCTCTAACAGTACTGCTTGGTCGCTTTAATCTCACTATCAGGCGTGACAATCAATGTACTCGCCAAGTCTGCCAATGCTTCCATTTCAGCATACTGTTTCGCCGAAATGTACTTGTGTGGTTTATAATTCGCCGCACAGATCGTTGCCACCACTGCACCATCTGGCGCTCGAATTGGAAAGCCAGCGTAGAACCGCAGTCCCGTTTGACTCACAAAACCCATGTGACTAAATCGAATGTCATTGAGTGCATTCTTGACGACCATTGGCCGTTCGTGGTAAATGGTGTAGGAACACATGGATTCCTCCCGCGGAAGGGACATACCAATGGCTTCAGGAGGGTGCAGTCCGACCACGTATTGAGTGGACTCATCAATCATCGTCACGTATCCAATGGGGCAGTTCAAATGCGTTGCGGCAACCTGGGCTAACATGTTGAGTGCACTTCGATCGTACGTTGGACTGAGGGCACCCGAACCAATCACGTAGTGCAATCGTCGTCGTTCTTGAGCTGGAAGTGGCTTGGGTGGCAACGGATGCGACGGAGACATGGTCTGATTGCCATCGAATTCGAGTTGATAATCGCGTTCAAGTGGAGCAATCGAAAAATGGGAGTCATCCGCACCGGCACAATTCTTTTTCGTCTCTCGAAACGTTGCACGCAACGTTTGTTTCAAATAACCTTCAACATCAGCTCGAAGTTGTCTTACATTCGAATCGACATAGTAACCGGGTTGGAATCGTGACTGGTTCGATGTGGATAGATGCTGACTTAATGAGCTCTGCGTCAGAAACGGCTGATTTCTCGACTGACTCAATTGAGACTGCGTTAGATTTGTGCCCCGAAAGTGACTTTGCGATCGATTGAATTGATTTTGAGTCAACCGCGAGTCTTGAGAGTGCAATTGACTGCTTTGCCTTTGCGTCCGTTGCGTGTCTCGATAGTGCGATTGACTCAATTGACTCTGCGTTAGTTGCGTGTCTAGATAGTGCGATTGACTCGATTGACTCTGCGTCAATTGCTTGTCTCTCGCTTGATATTGCACTTGACTCTGCGACAATGGCATCTCTCGGGTCGATCTACGTTGCGAGTGAGTAAGTTGACTCTGCGTCAATTGCGTATCTCGTATATCCCGATATGTATTTGGGGACTGACGGTAGCGTTGGTGCGATTGACTTTGATCTAAGGAATGCGTCAGATTCGATTGACTGAGTTGACCATGCGTCAAATGAGACTGGTACAATTGAGACTGAGTCAATCGAGAGCGATCGAAGTAATTGGGTTCATGACGGACTGGCGCCTGAGCATTCACAATTCGATCGAGAGTTTGCAATGTTCGTGAATGCTTTCGAACGGCACTGGCATACAAATCGTCCGAGACGTCGTTGGGACTTCCACCATATTCGTACTCGGAACAAGTGACGGTTGAGTCCACACTTGCATACGTGTCATTACACGTGCAACGATCATAATTTGGACACTCGCTCTCGCGTTCTTCGTCCTCGTCATAATCCGTGTCATGGTCCACCACCGCAGGACCCAAAGCAGTAATAAAATCGTCGTCTTCAAACACACAGGAATCGACATTTGTGATGCAGCGGACACACAATCGTTTCTTGGTCACTTGCCCCACTGTTCCTTCCACTTCGTGCAATTTGGAACACTCGCCACAACAGACGTGGCCACACAATTGGCAATTGTGCTCACGTCTCAGGATCGTAAAGTGATTGTTACAGACGTCACACGTTTGGAAATTTTGGTGAGTAGGGTCTCGATCGTCAGGGTTCATCGTGATAAACGTCTGCAAGCCCAGTCGTCGGCGTCGAATCACACGTTCAAATTGCATAAGGGACGTCGTTAAGAGTTCAATCACGTGTTTCGCTTCAGCATTGGTATGGAGCGAACGATAATTGGCCAATTCCGAGGGAGTATACGACGCCAGTGGCCGCTTGTCGTGCTGTCCAAATTGGTCGGGTGGCGTAATTGACGCGTACCCATGGGCAATAATCCGAGTCGATTGAACTGCCCCGCGTGCACCAATACAATGGACAGTTCTCGTCTGGATGTCGTACCCTACCGAGATATGGTCCAACCCACGCAAGCCACTGCCGAGGACCGATCGACTCTGTAATTTCTCTTTGATTGGAGCGAGTTGATCGTGTACGGATCGAGGAAGGGTTTTGATGACATGCACCGCCCGCTGTTTGCCGACAAATTGATGCGTCAGCGTTGCAAGACAGAGTTTTTGTAGCCGTTGGCGTCGGTTGCGTAGTCGGCCACGGACATCCAGTCGTCGCTTGGACTTGAATCGTGTCATACTGACACTCAAAAGCACTTTTCGCTCGTCGTCGTTCAGATCCGGGTCGTACACTTTTCGAGATTTTATCGCTCGTACAGGTGCCCCGTCCAAAGTAGTCGCATGAGGCTGAAGTAACACTTCGCCCTGGCAAAGTTTCTTATTTGGAATAATCGCTCGCATCGAGGCTTCTAAATCGTGGCTCGTCTTATGGCTCGTGAGCACGTTCAAAACCTCGTTTAAGTGACACTCGATCTCAATCGTCGCGACGACCGAGTGGACGAGATCCATGTCGTCCCCTCTGCCATCGCGTGTAGGCAAGAGTTCATACACTTCAACTGCGTCACCGCTTTTGGACTTGCGCAACCAATTTGGCGCTCGATTTTCATGGTCGTCCACGGCTGCTTTGAGCTTTGGCAACGTGGCCAAGAGATCCGTGACGAGTTCTTGGTCGGACAGTTGAAGATTTGAACCGGACGGATCGTTCGTTTCACACGCAATGGTCATGCGTCGTTGCTTGGGATCACACGTGAGACGCACTCCTCGGGAGCTTTGGCTGCTTTCACTAATCATGCTGCTGTTTGCCCACATTTCGACACTTTTGACAATGAAGCAACGACCAGGACTCGACTTGGCGAGCCCAAAGGATCGCGTCGATACGACATATAGCCAGAGACAGTCATTCCATTTGAACACTGACTGGGGTAAAGGCTACGGAATGTGGCAAAAAGTTTTGTTGGTGTCTCTATCAAGCTGTACCATCGATTGCATTGCCCAATGAAGGAGAAGGATTGTATTTTATGATGAGAGCTCACAAAGACGCGCTTTTTTGGCTCACCGAGTCATACCTCCTATTCTATTATCTCGTCTGGTCGTATTACAGATCCGACCTTTACAGTCGAGTGATAGCAGGGACGAAAATCGCCTGTATCTTTCGCCGTTTTCTAATCATGGCGTCTTTTCCTTGCAGACACGATTGGTCGACTTACAGCATTACAGCAGAGCCCGGCACTTTTGGTATCGCGTTACATCCCTATCTTTAGCAGTCGAATCTTGTTAGAAAAGAGACTTCCGTTTTATTCGAATAATCGTGAAGTTGTTAAGTGCCCCAACTTTGACGTCTCGAGTACTTTACATCTTTGAACCATTCATCTTTTGCTATCGATACACTTTCTTTGCGACAAAAGCAATTCGCGATGGTACGCTTGCGTCCGAGCACCCGCTCATCTTCTTAATGAGGCAACGTTACTGCTAAGCTTTTAGTTGGTGACCAGTAGTGGCTGTGTCAATTACGGTAATAATGCGCCCTAAAATTAGGGTATGCTTTATTAATTTGCACGACATTAACTGCACTAGCTGGTGATCGTGTCCGAAATCCAACTTGTGCTCGTCCGTTGTCAATATATATTTAAAAAAGTATCGCCTCTACTAGAACTTCGGGCCTGCAAGCATACTTTTTTAAATTATTGTAGATAGAAACTCCTCTATTAGCTCAGTGAGTAAGTACATCGACAGCTCGTTGCATGTTTATGGACCGTTCTTGTGGCTCGATAATGTGGTGCATTGAGTTGGACCCAGAATAAAAACTACAATCACACCCGTAATTACTCAGTCGTTTTTTCAAAACAAAAATATGCCAATATGTTGAATAGTGGCGCTAGTGCAGAAGGGCGCCAACACCAAGGCAAGGTACGAGAATCACCTCCTCCTTCGCAATTCGTGATATGCAGTGCTTTTCGTCTTGAGCTGCCAATTGATTGATCTGACTGGGGTACGTCTTGATACAAAAGTGCAGCCTAAAGAAAAGGAAGTACATCTCAAGAGTCAATACCATCAGTTCAGTGGTAAAGCGTGAGGATTCATTATGTTGACAAATTCCATGATCGCGCTGGTGATGCTTGCTTGAATTTTGTCAACTATACTTGCGGGGGTGGACTTGATGGAAGCTTCTCATTGTATTTATTTGATACACAATACTAAAAATATCACAACGCGACTTTACCAAACGATGAAGGCAAATAGCTGACAGTTGTAATAAATAATGTGAATTTTTAGTGGAAATATAGGCTGAATTATGTGCATGCAAGTGCTTCTTTATCAATATGGAGACATTTTTGTGTGTTTAATAGTTTTTTGCGTAGACAAGGCCTCCAGGGATATGTGATCTACCAGTGGACGATTTTTCAATAAACGAAATTCAGGACATGGTCGCACGGGGCCTGCCTTTTGCGCCACCGCCACAAATTGAGGTATGTTGTTAAATTCTGAATTCCAAATATTGAAAGTACTGTGTATTGAAGGAGTGGCCTATAGCAATAAAAAATTGTGACATATTTTTTTTGTGCGAAATTCAAAGAGGCAATAATTTGAGAAAGTATTTTTCAATTAGATTCATGCAAACATTTAATGTCTGAATGTCAAATGGCAAGTAGCGCAGCGTACACGCTTGAATTTTCTGTTTGTGGTCATCGTCCCGACACAGACTTACTTTTCAATAAGAATGTGCTGCGAAACAACACACCAGGATGTACAATGTACAGCGCATCCGACATGATCGACGGTTACTATCACCTTTCATACGAAAGTGTGGCACTTCATGGACCGTAATAAGCACACTATGCGGCTTGCTCTAGAAATTTCAAACGCACCTGTAGCGCCTAATCATATAGAGACTACATGTTCAGGCCCCTCAGGACATATACACAGACATGCATTGCTGACACTTCCATCCAGAGAGCGAGAAGACAGACGTGAAAGAATCAAGTGCTTATTCTTGAGCAATTATTGAGTGTCTGCGTACGAATAAAATTGTGTTTATGAAATAAAGGTATGTTGGCGCGAAGGACAATTCTTTGGCGGTGCTTTGCTGGAAGGCATGGCCCTCGTGTAGATCTCGTTAAGGTCAAAGCTATAGTGGATTGACCATCTTTATTGAACTTATTAGCTAATTTAAATGGCTCGGCGCTGTCAATTAGTTTTATGAGTGTAGTGTAAATTACGCAAGTGTCTAGTATACCAAAGGAGGATACAAGTTGTGCACGACCAAGAAATATCTAACAAACTCGATTGAAATCTGTCTTAGACGCCAATCGTGGCCTTGTCTGATCCATAGCGAGCTTTCAATCTCCATGATTTCCTAATATATCTACTAGCTCTGAGACGTGCTCTTTGCGAGCCATTCGCTAGTATGCACCGCGGCACAGTCTCATTACATCTTGCGGACAATGGCTCACCGGCCGCTCTTCGTTGGAAACACAACTTTGAGGTGAGATGCATGCCATTATGTGAGATGCATGCCAAAGTAGCATAATGCTCTGGCTGATGCTTTTTCGCATGTCCAGTCCAAATGCAAGCAGCATTTGACGCAAAAAAGGCGAAGACGTATACACATAGATTCTTCGAGATCATATGTACAGTGACTTTCGTTCCTGCCGTTTGCGAGCATTGATAATGTCACGATGGTGTGATCGTAGAGCCTCAGCATATGTGTATCTCAAAATTCCTAGTGTTTTTGAGAATTTACGCTAGACGATACTTTGAGACGTCTTTAGCTACTTGCCACTGCTACTATTTCAGAGCTACTCCATGCTTTCGGGTGAAAGCTCAATTGCAGGCATAGATTGGTGTAAGAGGCACAATACAAACAAACGCAGATACTCCGGCTCGTCGACAGTGTAGAAAGGTGATATCGATCGTGTTGTGACATAAAGCACTAAAGAACAAGGGGTCTTAGTTTGTATAAACAATTTCAACGCCACAAATATCGCATCAATCTAGTGCTCTGCGAATGCCAGCCTCTCGTGTAGCGGACGAATATTCTGTACTTCTTGTCTTTGCTAACGAATTGCAATCTTTCGGGTCCAGCCATAAAGGGTAATTCGCGTGACAAAACGAATTCAGCTTTTTAAAAGGCTGCATTTTGTGTATCATATTGTCTAACAGTTCTTGTGATTGGAAGATGGAGCATGAACCTAGTGGTGTACACAGTTATCTTGTGAGGATCCAATGTGAAAAGATTCAGTGGAAGAGCGTTCAAGAATAGCAATAAGGCAGCCAATCTTCATTATTTGTGACTGATGCGGCTTTAGCGCAGACGACTATTGTGCAGATATATCAAATGCGACTCGAGATTAAGGCGTTTGTAGAATTTTCGTTACGTTCCATGTTCTGGCATCCTTGTAAGCACAAATCTGGCTGATTGTTTAAGACAAGACAAACACTACTTCGACCTGCTGTATATGTGACTGAATTGCTCGCTGTTTAGTATACACACATGCGACAATGCTGGTCAGGGTTAAAAGTTTGGTCCCTATATTACAATTTTCTATGTTTACAAGTTGAATAGAAAGCTATCGATACCTGCTTTCATCGGCACTTCCATGATCGTACATGTCGCAAATCATGAGTTCAAAGAGCCTGGTCCCTAAGCTTCTTGTGTTGCAGGCTATCGATAAATCTTATATCCCCACGCAGAAGACCTGACGAGATCTTCGACACCTTCCTAAAAAGAAACTAAGTTCCGTTAGCAGCAGTATTGCCAAAGACGCTAGATATATAAATGTGGGTAACATAGTTTCATAGGCGGGTCATACAGCGCAACCAACCGCGGGTAAAATGGTTCCGCATGTGGGCACACAACCCGAGAGCGAGGACTATTGCGGGATGCAAACAAACTTGTGGTTGACAAGATAGTATTCACGGGACTAGCTGATATTTCAGCGAATTGCTGTGCCACGGGATGTGCACTCGAGATAAAGGAACTACCGGATGTTCCAAAGTTATTGAGCTTTAAAATCTCAAAGTGTTTACGATCTTAGCTGAGCATAAAGCTAGTATGTTTTAAAGTGATGTTTTTGGGAGTGAAAATCTCTCTCAAGGGTATAATTACATCCTCTATTTTGGAACTAGGTTTTCACGTCAGTCTTGTAGGCAAAGTACGTTGAGCCTGGGCTTGCAGATCCTAAAAAGTTTCGAAGTCTGCGTCAAGGATTTGCTCGAATGTGGCCCTTCGATATCAATCATATATCTTATTAAACATAGTTCTGCGCGAAATTAACTTTGCGATAGGTCGAAGTATCGTTTGACTAAACAAAAAATATTGCCAGGAAAATTATAAGCTCATTAATTACTTCTACCGGAAAAGGCAAAGATTTCCATGGTGCGTAAGCCTCGTCACCGATTTTTGTGTTCGGAAATTGAATGGGAAGCAATGGCTAGATTTAGCTTATAGATTGCTAAGCAGTAGAGTGGCACCTTCATAAACGCCTTGTCAACGAAAAGTTGTGCTGCACAACAACACGTCCGGGTGCACTTTGTATTGTGCACTAAAATGGTAGGTAATTGCTGTTTGATTCAAATGGAGGCGTCAGATATACAGTTAGTCTGCCTAACGATATACCACAAGCTTGGCTTGGATTACCACAAGGGCTATCAAGCGACCCGTCAACCTTTAGTTATCGGGTCTCGCAATTTCTTCAGTCATTAAAGATTTCCGTTTGGACAAATGTGGCAATACTTTTGCTCGTAGCAGCTGCAAAGGAGATTAGTCGGCTCCGAAGAAGGATTAAAATCAACTAAGGCAAGGCTTGCAAGGCATACGAGCAATTAATCCCCGACGAAACCTTTGAGCAGACATAAAACTAGAGCCGTTTAGGTTTGGTCTACGTAACATACTCAACGGATTTAAGGAAGTGGCAGCTATTTGCACACTACAGTGCTGGCTATGTCATGTAAAGCCTCTGTAGGATTCATTGAAAAATGATGTTTGTAAAACTAAAAACATAACGCTTTTGACAGCATCAATGAGAGCCTTCAGCAGGCATCTATCTGGCTTTTTACAATATGTTGAAGAAAACGTTAAGAGAAGCAGCATTAGAATGCCTTTGGTAGCATAAACGAAAACCTTTAGCAAACAACGGTCTTAGCTTTGACAAACTATTTGGCATCGTTTGCGGCACTTCCGACTACAAAATGGGTCGCGTGTCATGCACGGTCGTGAGCAAGTTGTATCATACCAGATCAGGCAGCTTGGGGCTACTGAATGGAAAAGCTTTGTCATGGATAATGCATTGACAGGAATTATTCTAAAAAAAATAATTCCTGCGCAAAATACATATTTGGCAAGCTCAATGGGCTTGCTGACGCACTTTTGCGCAGACCGGATGATATGTTGGATTAAAGCAGCATAATTGAACGATCTTTTGACGACCGGCATGCAAAATGTCTGCCAATCAAAAGCATAAGTGCAATTCTTTCATTGCAAACACCGATGCAAAGTCAGGAAATTAGCCCCTTGACAGCAATCGCAGTTTTCTATAAGTACTGCTCTGCCATAGAGTAGATCGGGAAGATACAGCCCGAATTTGGTGGGAATACCCGCACAAGAGAGTTTTGGACATTAAGTAACGATTTTTGAGACCTGCCAAAGAATCTGGTCCACCGATCAAGAATCAGCTCATTGCGGACCTTCCGAGTATAAACTGACTGCTGAACTCTACAAAGCTCGATTCTATCGTTAGCCTACTTGATGTTAGTGATGACATGGGCATAGTGGTGCTTGTTGGTATAAAAGTCTTGCTGTTTGTTTTCCAGTTATTCTGGCTGGTATAGGAGTCCAATGCACAATGTTATTACTTCAATAATATCGTGCATATGACTCCTGTTTCAACAAGTATAAGTGAAGAACAATAAGTAAGACTTTTCTATCTTTTTTACAGATGGTGAAGCAAAAATCGCTAATTGTAGACACTGTCAAATTTGGGGGCCAACAAGCTACTCATGGTAAGGTTTGCACTCAGCAATGCTGTCTACGTATCAGATAGTTTTGCAAACTTTAAAATAATATATTACACGAATTAAGATTTCCATTTCCTTAAAAGCACATATGCTTTTTTAGTTTAGTAGGTAAAAGCATCAGAAATTTTTTATTCCAAGTTGTTTAATACATATCAGTTTCCTTAGAAACAGCTATTCGACTATACGAAAGTCGATTCAAGTTAGTTTTCAAGGCAAAGGATGCTCTAATATTTGATATAGGTTAGTAGTGCGGATCTCTTAGTCTTGCACACTGTAGTAAGTCTCAGGCAGCAACGACGAAGCTTTTTGTCCATAACAAATTCATTTTGTATAAAGGCTAGAACTGTTGGTCACTTATTTCTACATAATGCTTGAAGAAGAGTTGCAGTCTCAAGTAACTGCAGCCAAGATTTTCTCGTTAATGACCTCGTATATCGCACTAATGACGAGGTCTTGTTCAGTAAAAGCTACGTTGTGATAATCTAACTACTAAAATTAACGTCGTGTAAGTGTAAAAATTTAAGCTTTAAACGATTAATGATTCTGCGTTCATGCAACGAATAAGGTTTAGGTATTAGTTAACTTCATTATTAACTCGGGAAAGAAAGGTAGGAAATGTATTTATTCTGCGCTATTTGGTAAGTGTTGTGCAAAGTTATTAATGCAATCAACTGTAAAGTTCTATGTGATTTGCACGACTGTTCAGGATGAGGCAACGTCAAAATTGCCTCTTACTCTCATTGATTGTGCATACAAGCCGCAACAATTCAAGGAAAACACTTGTTGCCTTCGTCGGAGGCAGTTTTGTGCAATTAAACTTAATTGCCAAGCGGAAATTTGATAATATGCAAATTTTGAAATAAGCGCTGATTTACGTAAAAAGTTAAACGTCGCTTTGCTAAGGCTTACAATTTATTGAAGACTTGAGTGGCCAATCGAGTATGCAGTTTTTTATGTAGCGAGGTGATAAGTATAGCAAACATCAAAGGTAAAGATATCGCGAGTATATAATTTAACGCAATAATCTGTTTAAATGAACATAACCACGCCAAATCCAGCTTTTGGGAAATGATGTATGTCTTACAATTAATACGATTAGTAGAGTGATCTGGGCCTGGTATTCACTCACTAAACGCAAGCGCGGGCAGTCAGGTATAGATAATAAAAAACCTTAACGTATGGTTTAAAGGAAGGCAAATAGGAAAGTTTGCTTTTTAGTCTTGTTTAAACACTCACTTCACGCGCATGATCTTCTGTATCAACACATATGTTCGCGTACGGCCTCTTTGCTCCTTAATTATAGGTATAGTCACAAGACATTGATTTGTCTAAGCAATTTAATCTAGGTGCTGAATTACGCTTAAGTGCGTGGAGACTTTCAATGCCCCTACTTTAAAAAGTTGCTATCCTGTGTGTTTTCTCTGTTGTAAGCTTATGCGGAGCTGCATTGGCACATTAAATTAGGTTTAAAGATAGGATAGCAATAAATATCGCTCATGGCCTTCTCATGCAGCACTTTGCGCGGAGAAAACGTAGAAAAAACTCGGAATTTTTATTAGCTATAGCTTGTGTTACCATAGAACATTCCATTTCCCGTTTCCAAAAAGCATCATTACATTTAATAGTCACAGGAAGTTTCGGATGTAGCAACTTACATAATAAAAGATCATAGCGCTGTTGAAAATTGCACTGAGTCAGTGAGTTCAAGCTTTGCCATGGCCAAGATTGAGATAACTACATATGTAAGCGTTCAGTACAGTATAAGTACACCAATATTTTCTATACCCGTCAATTGATTTGATAATACTTTTTTTGTAGTAATTTTTTAACTGTTGGATCAGCATTGTCAGAAACTCTGCATTGATGGCGCAATTTCGATCGAGCCAACTATTTTTGGTCTTAATGGTAGCAAAAAACACGGTTGTATCCTGTTATAGAGAAGCTCAAACATTTTTTAACACTTGCGATTGGCAAACAATACACAAAGCCTAAATTCTTGAGAGCCCAGAACTTTATATGAGGCAGCAGACTTTATAAAAAAACGATATGCGATCCTGGATGTAATTATACATTTGTACATGCAGAATTGTCTCGCTGGCTTGATTGCCACAAGAAAAGCCTTTATTTACACAAAATTGACTACTTATATAAGCATAAGTGCTTCTGGATAGTCGTCGATTATTTGGTCCTCATCGCCAAGCACGAAAATTTGAGCGGATCTTCTGGATTCGCCTGGAATTTGTGTGTACTTTCAACGGTTTGTTTGTACAGATGTCAAGGTGCATGCCGAGCATTTTTTCTGGTGGTATCTTGAGCGGTAACGCCCAAATCCTTGACATCGTTTACTAGCTCTGATGTCACTCCCGCCTTTAACGGCCAGACGTGCTCCGGTAAAAAATTATGGGTAACAGGCACCCTTTCGT
Source organism: Plasmopara muralis (assembly GCA_003676415.1). NCBI lineage: Eukaryota > Oomycota > Peronosporomycetes > Peronosporales > Peronosporaceae > Plasmopara > Plasmopara muralis. The sequence continues at coordinate 177,507 of RCHQ01000068.1, read as the reverse complement.
AATGTATACCAGTTTGCATACAGAGGTAGTTCAAGAACATCGGAATGGATCCATAATTGCTGAGATTAGTCGGTTAAATTTTAGGTAAGATGAAATAGTTAAATAGTGAAGTAAAAAAGGAATTCTTGTTATTGCAGCATGTCACGAGAGTGTTTTAGTTTTCTTACACAGCAACGTGTAGAGCCTAATGATTCCACAACTAAGGTCCATTTTTTTCAACGGCGTGCTGTACACGTATGTCCTGCAATGACTCATTTGTAAGTTTTTAACGGCAATGCTTGGGTTCCTCATGGCTAACGTAAGGAAGTAGAACGACCCCTCTGAGCTTGGTACTTCATGTATATCACACCTCTAATGCTGCGCGGGGAGGGTCTAACTTGGCGGCATCATATAGCACAATATGACGGGGTCACACAACATCTTGCCCGAAGGAGGCTTTCAATAAGTCTTAAGATCTGCCGGTGATAGGGTCTTATAAGTCTGATGCCTCGGAGCTTTCGCACATATACTTTGCAATTTGTCTCCGGCGACGCACTTATCTCTCTCTGTGTTTGACCATCGTTGTACAGATGGTCCGTCATAGACACGACCAAAGAACATCGCTGGTGTTTAATGTTTAATACAGTCATTGGCGAGCACTTTTACTCGCCCTCCGCCGAGATCATGGTATCCGTGCTGCTTGCTGAGTAATTCGGCAGGTCAAGCACAACCTTTCTACTATTGGACTGCCAGCAGCACAATGACGCGAATGTTGCCAGTTGTGTGATTGCACTTGGCAATGGCTTCACCCGCTAACGCACTTTGCATATGCGCACATGCGTGATACTTCAGTTATACATCCTTCGTCTACAAGAGTGAATTTCATGCATCTTCTTTTAACCAAGATATCATTGGTATGAAAGGTTGGCTGTGAGAATACTTTATGCATACAATGCCGTGAACAAACGTACTAGAATTACATACGTATTTGCATTGTCGCTTTTAGACTCAAATCAAAGACAATCAAACGATCTTGTTATTGCGTTGAGCGACCTGCGACGTGTCTTAAGCTCAACTTTTAAATAATAAAGGCAAAAAAATAAAATAACGGCCAAGTCGTAATATTGACGCCTCGTACCGCTACACCCCGTGCGGATGCAAGCCTGACGGAACCTTTCCTGCCAGACTCATCCTCGTGTTGAAGTCCAAGTGGCAGTATTTAGCACTGCCCAGGTGCCCGTTTGTCATAGTGGGCACGGACGTTGTTACGAAGGAAAGCTCAGTCGCGGTTTTTAGCCTGTTTAGCACTCGGTAGACAAGCAAATTTTATCATGTCTTCAGCATTCTACCTTGTGCTTTCTGAGCCTATTTTTTTAGAACTTCCAAATGTTTCTCTATGACGTCATAGCCTTACGGGTAAGCCGTGATCGTCTTTGTAGACATATTGCCAATTCATCCAGATTGCACTCATGCACACTGACAAGATGACCGCAACGAAGGCTAACTCGTGTTTAGCATGTAATTTAGCACTTTTATCATATCAAGTTTCTGATGTTACAGCTATCATTAAGCTAAATAGTGTGGCTCGGCCAGATTGTACATTTTCTTTAACACGACATCGTAGTAATAGCTATTTTAGTTCTATTCAGTAATATTTTTTACATTGAAAATACTACAAGTGCAAGTGTTTTATATACGATTGCCCGAAAACATGACCATGACGGAAGCTGCACAACTTGACACCTTTCTAGCGGCCATGACGCACTACTCGCCAACAATACCGGACGAGCTGGTCGATTTTTATTTGAAACGTGCTGGTTTTGCTTCCAACGATGTGCGAGTGTACGTTACTTACAAGTTTGTTTAACTCCACCACCTAACATCCATCCTACAGCACTCGACTTATCTCACTGGCCGCCCATAAGCTCCTCCTCGACGTGACACACGATGCCATGCAGTACCAGCGCATCCGCTCGCAGGCGACATCGTCTACGACTGTTAAACCGGCCTCTGCCGCGCTATCGGTCGCGCCAACAACCGACGGACCTTCTACAAGCAGTCGAGCTGTACTGACCATGGAGGATCTAGCTGCCAGTCTAAAAGAATATGGGATCAACATATGTAGACCCGAATATGTATGTGACGTAGCAGACGACCCTACAGCGTACTAACAAGTACACTCACTACATGTCCTTTAAATGAAAATGTCGTTTTTTGCTATAAATTCTGCAATTTCTACAACTCCTCGTGCTCGTCCACAGGTGCCGCTTTCTTCGCATTTTTGCGTTTTTTGGCCTTTTTCTTTATTGACCTGTCGACATCTTTCACCACGTCGTCCATAAAGTTTGCCTTCTCCGGATCTAATTTAAGCGCTTTAGGGTACTTCTTTAGCAGTCGGTAAAACATTTTCGGTTCTTGCCCTTTGTACTTTGTAAGCAGCGCATCAATGGCCTCATCCGAAAGTTCTTCTTCACTTGCGCCATTCTCTTCGAGAAAATATTCCAGACGTTCCCGTATAGCAGTTGCGACCGTGTCGGGTGGCACACATTCGCACGCTTCCTTTTGCGCATCTTGATACGCTGGACATGCCATCATCTAGTACACGCGCAAAACAATGCAATTGATTATCGCTGCCGAGAGGATTACATGACAAGTGTACGTACATTGGCGCCAACGTAAAAGATTTTGGCCGTTGCAAGGCAATCTTCACGCTCTTTATGCTTTCTTTTCTCGTTGCACATTGTTTGCATGCACTTTTGCAAACGCTTTTCGCAAATTTTCTTGGGCATGCCACACACACTGTAGCACTGTGAAAAAAAATGGATGTGAAGACATTACGTTAATGATATACTCGTGAGCACTGTAAAGTTTCTGTTCGTACTGCGTCGTGCCAATCGCAACACGCTTTAAAATCCGCCGACGTTTCAACGGGCATGCCAGACGTTCCACAGCCATTACTTGTGAACTCAAAGTCCCTGAGAGATGGAGAGCAAGAATTGAGCCGAGGTCATGCTTACTGATGATGCAAATCTTACTTTACTGGTGCGGGCGCGCGCTTAGGGCGGCAGGTAAAAGGTTCACACGGCGGAGTGTATTTTGGGAGGTCGGAAAAGTCGGCAGGCCGAGCTACGCTACTGATGGAGAGAGCGCTAGAGAACAGCACCAAGCGCAAGACCATGGCTTGATCGATGCCACGTGTACTTTGCGTCGTTGATTATTTCAATATGCTCGCTATCATTGATATTTAAAAAAAACTGTTGTACGTTGTATTCTCGGTATTTATGAAAAATGAATTCTGTATTGTGTTGTATTGAATTAATACCAAATGTGTTTTGGAAAATTACGTCACTAGCTAATAGAAAATATCAAAATGGCAAATAAATTGAATTATGTCTAGTTGTTTGGTCAGGCTTTTAGCTTACAACTAATGTACATATGCTGCACATCTATACCATGCATATCTATTAGTATTATGTGCTCCTGCCAAATTCATTTAACGCCGGTAACTCAACCTCTTTGTACGCATGCTGGCCCAATCGCCAACTTTTATGCATCCATCACACCGCTCACATCGCTTGCTTGGTCATTCACGCAACACTAACTTAGAGCTAGAGAGAGGGAACTTTGTCGACCCGCTGTCTCGACGTTGTGTACGTCACATAAATATTAACTTTTGCGAAAAGGCCGTGATTGTTACTAGCTAACCTCTGAATACTGGTATGTCTGACTCCATGTAACATCCTTATCGGCTTATCGTCCATACAGCTCTTCCTCTCATCAGGCTTTGAAGTCTTTTGAGCTAATACCGGTCCGAACCGCGACAATTTTTGAACTGACTATAAGCCAAGCCAAGACAGTCACGACTGCAGAGACAATGAAAATGACCATGGTCAATGTCGGCGAGGACGACGGATGTAGCATCCGGGAGAGCGGTAACGATGGCTCCAGTGGCAATAGACGTGGCAATAGTGACTGGGTACGAAAGCAAACTTGCCAAGCGTCCACTCCAACAATAAATAGCAAGCTTGCCATGACACGACAATTTACAGGGTATGGTACGCTGCAGTCGGCAAAATTGGCACAATTGAGTGATGGCGCGAGTAAAACATCGTGGAAGACGAATGTCAAGAAGTGGAATTCTCAAATGCGCCAAATCTTGACGCCTCGAGGTGGTTGGAAGGGCAAAAAGAAGTATTTAAGTGAATCACACCGTCATTTTCGATCAAAACCCCACGCTTGGACTGAATGGGAAGAGTCTGAGGATGATTCAGAGACGTCTAATAGCTCGTACAATTCATCCAATAACTCTAATTGCTCAACGAAGTCGGTGGCTAGTTCAACGCGCTCGTCGGGAGATGCAGGTCGGTGGTATTTGCAAGCTCAAAGAACCAATGCAACTCGCAAGTCTCGCGAGATTACAGAGGAAGCATTGCTACTCCAGTCGTTTCATCATAATTTAGAGGCCGGTGTCAAGAAGGTGGAGAGTGATTCACTACCAGATATTAAGACCGAATTGTTCAAGCTTTTGAAACTGGCGAACCCGGTCATTTTTACGTATGTGCTCGAGTTTTTCCCGGCATTGGTAAGTATGACATTAGTGGGTCATTTAGACTCACCGTTGACAAAGCAGTATCTAGACGGTGTGGCTCTATCGACAATGGTCATGAACTTGAGTGCAATTGGCCTTGGCTTTGGTTTGGCCACTGCAATGGATACTCTATGCGCTCAAGCTTATGGTGCTGGGAAACCGAAAAAGCTGGGCATTTATCTTCAAAGTGGTTTGATTGTCCTGGGACTTGCGTTGATTCCCGTGTTTGTCATCAATTGGTATACAGAAGCTTTCCTACTCTTCATTGGTCAACCTGTTCAAGTGTCAGCTTTTGCGGGTCGCTTCAGCCAGATTCTGCTTCCTGGGGTTCCGGCCATTTATGTCTACGAACTGTTAAAAAAGGTCATGCAAGCTCAGAATGTGGTGTTACCCATGGTGTACATTGCCGTGATTAGCAACATGGTGAATCTTGTACTGGGGGTCTACCTTACTTTTAACACTTCGTTGGGTTTTGATGGTACGGCCATTGCACGTCTTACGTCCGCAATACTTCTCCCGTTGTGTCTTATTCCATACTTTATACGAAACCCTCACATCCCTGCCGAGTGGTGGTCCGGATGGCATGCGAAAGAAGCGGGCGACAACTTGGGCATTTTCTTGAAACTCGGGATCCCAGGTGCTGCCATGTTGTTGTTTGAGTGGGTGTCGTTTGAGATTATGGCAGCAATCGTTGGCTGGCTTCCAAACAGTGTCTTTGCAATTAGTGTGCATTCAGTATTGGTAAACGTGTCGACATTTGCGTATAACTTTTTCCTTGGGATCTCAGTGGCTGTCAACGTGCTAGTAGGCATGTACTCGGGAAGCAATAAGCCTCAGTTTGCAAAGATGGCTTCCATGCTCGGGATCCTCCTCGCTGTATCCTTGTCAGCTCTTTTCACTATCGTGCTATTCGCCACAAGGTTCTACATTCCAGAGATTTTCATTAATGATCCAAAGTCGATTGAGTTAGCAGGTCAAGCGATGCTGTTTCTAATACCGTATCAAATGTGTGATGCCTTCAATGCTGTCATGCAAGGCGTCCTTCGTGGGACAGGACGACTTATTCTGGGCGCCTACATTAACCTCGTCTCGTACTTTGTGCTTGGCTTGCCCCTTGGCTCATATCTTGCCTTTTCTATGGAGATGGGGGTTGCAGGAATGTGGTCTGGGCTTACTGTCGGTATGCTTTCCGGCTGTATCGTATCGTTTGCCAAGATATGCGAGACGGACTGGAAAAGCATGGCCGATGCCGCGCGTGTGCGCACCAGCTAAGTGACAGTCTTGACTTTATCTGTTTTCTTTACTAGAATACTCTCGAGACAAGAGAGGTGATCGGGTTCTGGCGGGGAGCTTGAAATCGTTGTAACATAGTACAGGTAAATGCTAGCGTACGTTAAGCCATAAATGTAACTATTAATTAAATCACTGCGCAAAGACTTTTATGAATAAAAAAGCATGATGAGTGTCCGTCATCATGTGCCAGTTGGGACAGTTGCCATCTCCACTAAATGGAGGTGTTGAAGCTGCGGAAGTAATGCGCATCCTTGCGAGTCGTTAGCACTTTTTTAGCAGAAAACACAGCTCAAGTTGACTCTACTGAAGGTTAAAGTTGTCCAGACTGGGCAACTCTTTGCAAAAGTCAAGCTTTCAAGTTTTGCCACGTGGCACTAATTTACTGGGAAATCAGACCTGATTATAAAATTGTACGACGATTGACAAGGACGTAGCGCCGTTTACAGCAATTACTTGAATCGATAGTAATTGCCACTTTCATGTAATTTCTAGTCATATAAAAAATGTCTAGAGGGCACAGCGACTCCACCGAAAGCACTTGGTGTATTAACTTGCTCGGGTGCAAATTTATATTCAGCCGCCGCCCTTCGTCACACTTAACCGATCTAGATCTACCACAAGTTTTCCCTCGCTAATTGAGTAACAACTTGCACTAAATCTTCAATTAGATGTGTTAGCTTGCCGTCTTCAAGCCTGCCGAAAGCGTCATTGTCAAATCCACCATTCCACAATCAAGACAATGCCGAGGCCTGTAGCTATCTCTCAGTTTTTGCCGACTCTACTAATCCCGAAATCCGATCGGACGCTACTACAAGAGCTCGCGACGACGCTCGTCATGCACAATTTCGAACAGTATTCAAACTTGCACGTCACCAAAGATGGTCGCCCAGATAGTCGACAGTGGGTTCCTACTCGCAAAACCGAGAGGATTCGCATCTACCAAGAACGACGATCTCCAAAAGAATCTCCACCAGCAATCCCATCATTACTGCTGCTGGGTACGATAACCGGCAAGCTAGAAGACATTATGGATGGCATTGAAACGCCCAATAGTGACTCCCCCAAGAATAAGTCGTCTTGCATCCACGACGGTTTGATTGAAAGTAAAGTGCTCGAGGAACTCGTCAGCCCCACGGCAAACGATTCGTATCACCACGTGAGTTTAAAATGGCGGCTGTACAAAGACCGCGACTACGTAACGCTTGACACGACGGGCATCATGGAGACCCCATGGGGCGAGCGTGTTGGCTACAATGTATCGCACTCGGTCGGCTTTTCGCAATTACCAGAGTTTACTGGCCTCGGCATTTCACGAGGTAACATGTCCGTGTGCTCAATCTATAGCCAGAAAGCCACCAATATTGTAGGGTGCTATACACGTGGATTTTATGATCTATCGACGGATACCCACAACCATGCTGTGTTGGCACTGCAGAGCATTGCCACGTTGTGGCTATCCTTCTCACGCCACATGGAGTGTACGCACATGAAGAAACTCGCGTGTCGTTTACGAAAGTACAGAGACGACTCAGACATTGTGCAATTCACTCCTATGCGACCTAAAGTTTATACCGGTAACTCGACCTGTCAAGTCTGCGCCAAGAGTCTACTTGGTTTCTTACCGGGTCGGAAGAAGACATGTAAGAACTGTAACCACGCCGTGTGCTCACGCTGTTGCGTCAAGAGGCTCGTCTGTGTCTTGGCACCAGACCAACGCTCAACCTTTGAGAAAAAGCGCACAGTCTGCTCCCGCTGTTTCGACAAGGGCGTGCACACCGATGCCAAGCCAGTCGCCCGAGATGAAGTGGTGTCTATGTGTCAATGATACTAATTCGCCTTGTAGTTTAGATTTAGAAGTATTAAGCATGCGTAAACAAAGAATGGAATTTGTGGATCACGGTCAGTCCAAATATATTACGGATGATACGGTTACGCGCTTTTATAAAATTGAAGAAGTTAACCCAATACAAGAGGCATGCGATGGGCTTGGTGTGAGTATTCTCGACTCAATAGAAAAATACCGCCGATCACGTTTCTTGCAAGAACAATAGTGCCCGGCACGCAATTTCCCTTTTAGAACAACAGAATTACAAGCAAAAGCAAATAATTTTTTTCTCGCGAATCAAGTGAGCAACACTTGCTACCACTTTTAGGATCAATGCTATGGGCATTCAGACGTTTAAGCCCGCGGTGTAATAAGTATCGTAACAATCCTTGCTCGCGGTATCGGCATTATGCATGGACGCGCTCGAAAAAATAAATGCATTAAAGGTGAAATAATTTTTTTGTGTTAAAAATCAATCGCGAAGCAACATGTACCCGTAAAAAACGAGCATAATATTCGGGGACCGTGCAGCATTTGCAAAGCTGTGGCCCTCCTCAGTGAGCCGCGCATTCCTTTCTTCAGCTCAGCGCGAGAGAGCAATCCGTGGTCAGCTGGCTCTGTCAATCGAGCACTATGTAAAGGGCATCACTTTCATACATATACATTATAGTGAGTATCTTCTGCTTCAAATGATGTCGAAAGCATAGTATAGACAATTCTTTCGAGGGTTTACTTTTTTTTAACGCATACGCGTGGAGAGTAGTACCTTTCTAATTGTGAAAGATGAGCTCGGTTTATATTGTTCAATACCTTAAGCCGAGCAAGTCGTCGTATCTTCTTGCCGTCATTTATCGATAAGGATTGCCGATCACCAACGACTTTGCTACTGCTCAACCATCCCTAAAGCCTTCGCACGCAATGAAGCCGCAAGATTTGGAACCTGATTACAAACCGCAGATGCTTAATCTAAGCACTTCGGACCTCAAGTCGCTCCGGGAATTGGCCGACACGTTAGTGACACACAACATTGCGAGCTACAAGGCGCTCCGCGTGTCGTCGGACCGCCACGCGGACGCACGACAATGGAAAAATTTGCGTCGCAAAGATGGCATTCAAGTGTACAAGGAGCGTGTCACTTCTTCCAGCTCGGCACAGCCGTGTATCCCGTCGCTGCTATTGTTGGGCACAGTAGTGGGCAAGCTTGAAGATGTCATGTTCGTGGTTGCAGCAGCTACTGATGAGCAAATGCGACTCACGTCCAATTTTCTCAAAAACGGTGTACACGATAGTAAAGTGTTGCACACAATCGTCCATCCAACCGATGATGAACCGTTTCGTCACGTTGGTATCAAGTGGAGACTGCACGACGAACGGGACTACGTGTGTCTTGACACAACGGGCATCACTACAAATCGCAGAGGAGAGCAGTTGGGCTTTAGTATTTCGCACTCAGTTGCCTTTGCCCAGGTCCCAAGCTTAGACAAGTTCGGGATTGAGCGTGGAAACATGTCAATGTGCTGTTTGTTTCGTCAAAATACGATCGATACGGTCGAGTGCTATGCGCGAGGCTTTTACGATTTTTGCGCCGACACTAGTGAGCTACTGACGAGTCCATCCATCAACGCGGTGGCTACGCAGTGGTTGAGCTTTTCGAGGCTCATGGACTGTGCGGAAATGAAAAAGGTAGTGTGGCGTATGCGCAAAAATTCAGGGCTGCCAGTCAGCGGACCGATGGTGATTGAGCCCCCGACCGAAGAGACGACTCGGAGCACTCGTGGAAAGAAAAGTGGTCGTGACTGCAGCATATGCCACCGCAGCTATAGTTTATCGCTGCGACGAATGTGCAAGATTTGCCAACGCGGCGTGTGTTCCAATTGCAGCATCAAAAAGCTCGTGTGCGTGTTAGCGCCTGACCGCCGCACTGTGCTCGACAAAAAACGCACGTTTTGCACCATGTGCAGGTGGGAAGTTTGTCGTAGTGATTCGCTAGCAATTGCAAGGGACGAAATCCATGAAATGCAGAATCAAGAGCTGCAACCCGAAGGACAACCACATCATGACGAATACATGACGAAGGATCCAAGTTGCCTACATATAATTTGCAATCTTTAGAATAAAATTCTGACACTTTTACTAAATGAAAAAATGTCCTTCTTTGTGTGGGCCACATTGTTACATTTGAGTATCTGCGGTTTTCTTTACGGCTAGCCGTTCCCCACTCTTGACGTACACTAGCTTCACATCGAGACCTATGAGTGACATTCCCATTCAGTTAGGCCACTACCGTCTCGGCAAGACGCTCGGTATCGGCTCATTCGGCAAAGTCAAGCGTGCGTTGCAACCTTTGTCTACTTACTTGTCATTAAACAAGCTCTGACCCGGTGAAATTGCTCGACACAGTGGCTGAGCACGAAATCACAGGCCACAAAGTCGCCATTAAGATCCTGAATCGCCACAAGATTCGCAGCCTTGACATGAGCGAAAAGGTGCGGCGGGAGATCACACTGCTGCGCAAGATGCGCCACCCTCATATCATCCGCCTGTGCGTTCGTATTCTCATCTCTACAAACCTATAAACTACATTTATATCTTGAGTGTCCCGTGGGGAATCTTGCAACTAGGTATGAAGTGATCGATACGCCGACGGACATCTTTATGGTACTTGAATACATCGCAGGTGGAGAACTCTTTGATTACATCGTGTCAAAAGGCCGGGTTCGTAAACTTTGGATTAATGCTTTTCAATCTGTAGGACGTAGCTAAATCGTTTATTGTTTAGCTGGCACCCGAAGAAGCACGCCACTTTTTTCATCAAATTATTTCTGGGGTGGAATATTGTCATTTTCACCGTATTGTGCATCGCGATCTCAAACCGGAAAATTTATTGTTGGACGCCGACAATAATATCAAGATTGCTGATTTTGGATTGTCCAATACTATGGAGGATGGCGACTTTTTACGAACGTCGTGTGGCTCACCCAATTACGCAGCGCCCGAAGTGATTTCGGGCAGTTTGTACGCTGGTCCAGAAGTGGATGTGTGGTCGTGTGGCGTCATTTTGTACGCTCTCCTCTGTGGAAGTTTGCCGTTTGATGACGAAAGCATTCCTAATTTGTTTAAAAAGATTCGTGGGGGGATGTACTCATTGCCGAGCCACTTGTCCGAGATGGCGCGCGACCTGATCCCGCGAATGTTGGTGGTGGATCCTATGAAGCGGATTACGATCCCTGAGATCCGACAGCATCCGTGGTTTCAAATTGACTTGCCACCATATTTGCAACATCCGCCCGAAACGGTCGAACATCAGGTCTTGCATTTGGCTTTGTATTGTGCAATCATTTAAGGGCGAACCACGACAGCAACTTGACGATTTTTGATTTGTGCTGCATGGTGTAGACTTTTAAGATTGACGAAGAATGTTTGGCCCAATGTTTGGTCTTGAGCTACGCTGCGAATGTCGGGCACGATCAGCTTGTAGCATTGCTCATGCGGCGAGAAAGCCACCCGCTTCGCGTGGCGTACGAACTGATTTTGGACCACAAGAACGCTAAAATTCGCATTGATGGTGCGTTTGTTAATGTACAGCATTCTATGACTTAGCATTGTTGCAATGTCAGATTGCAATACATTGTTAAGTGACTTGATCAAGCTAAGGGATTCTTGTTGTGATATAGAATTGCGCGATGTGCGTACGGTGAACAACAAGCCCAAGACGTTTTCAACTCCTGAGCCAAGCACCTTGTTACTCCCTGGCAGAGGTCCTCTTCCAATGGCGGCATCGCCATTGATCACGCCATCGTCAGCGCTACAAGACGCTCGAAATTTCGGTGGACGTGGAATAACAATTCCAGGACAAGGTTCACGACTCTCTCTTGGTTGTGGCAACAGCATTCCTGGCTTTGAAGACAGCCAAAACAGTGCCGCACCTACTCCCAAGCGGCGGCGATGGTACCTTGGCATTCAATCCAAGAAAGAGCCTGCTCATGTCATGTCGGAAGTGTACAAGGCCCTATTTGTGCTTCATCTTGAATGGAAAGTGGTGGCGCCGTACCGCGTCAAGTGTCGGTGGCAATCACCTGGAGACGCGACCGCGCAACGGAGTGTCGCTGCGACCACTTCGCAGCAACAGATGCAAGAGATCAAGATTGGGCTGCAATTGTACAAGGTCCAGCAGCATATTTACCTCCTCGACTTTCAGCGACTGGATGGCAATGCTTTCACTTATATGAATCTCTGCGCTCGCATCATTACGGAGCTCAAGACTTTGTCAGGGATCCGACCGCTTGTCAGTGGCCACGACCCGCGCTTTGGTGGCGATGGAAACATGAACTCGGTGCACATGCACCAGCACATTCCGCACGCTTCATAACGCGGGACATGTCGAGTTGTCTGGGACGCGCTTGTGTCATTGTATCTCCTGCATTCGTTCTGCATAGTATATATAGGCTTAGTACTGAAAAGTTAAGTGGAACAGTCAAACAAGGTGAAGTAATTTTCTCGTTCTCTCGTACGCCTCATTGCATCTTGACAATGTGCAAAGCTCCGCGTAAAGCTTGGTCCGACAATTAGTTTTTGCGTCTCGAGTAACATGAGTTTTGCATGTTGTTAACGCTTGTCGCTGGTGCTGAGTGAGGGCAGTCAATTCTGCATTTAAAACCCTTCTCCAAAGTTCCCGTGAAAACGAGACAAAAGTGGGCAACAGCTTAATTAATGCTCTTGCTTCCCGTCTTGACCTCATCTTCCGTAAGGGATGCCACAATGTTGTTCGATGCACATAGCTGTTGCAACATTCCAAGTTGCTGCCGCTGCATCCCTTCCAATCGCTTGTTCGACTGCATGATCGCGTCAGGCTTTGCTATGTTTTCATCACGTTCCATCCGACAAAGGAATACTGAGGCGGGTATTGTCACTGGGAAGATTGAAAGGCCTTTCAGCACGATCAGTCTTCTGTCTCTTTGAAAAGCTTGCACCCTCACTTGGTGTCTGTAAAAGTTCGCAATTCTCTTTCATTGATAGCGAATCATCCATTGACTCGCCGCTTGGTGTTCCTTTTAAATGAAGTTTTTCAGCTGCTAGTGCACGCCAGACAAGATCGGATGTCGCTCTTTGAATCTTCGTAACCAGCCATCCCTGAGATGATCCTCTCTTGTCTCTCCTATTACTGCACGATAATAATCATTTGCTCTCGTCAAAATGTCCTGTTTGTTGCACACGCAATACACGACGACAAATTGTCCGTGGATAAAGCTGTGGAAAGCGTTCGACAACTTCAGTCATGCGCCTTCCAGCCAAATACATTTTGACTGGTGATTTTTCTTGGTCCAGCCTTTTCACTTGCATTTTGGAGATATTTGTCGGGATTTTGACCTTTGAATTGTCCATTTTGTTCCGTGAGTATTATCTCTGCGCTAATTGTAAAATTTACAATAGCGTCCGGGGTGTGTAGAAATATAGTTGAACGTAAAGAGAGCTCTGGATGTCTAGCAATGAAGCGGTTATACCAGCCCATTCCTATTCTGACTCGTGTTTTTTATATGCTTGTGGCCTTGGCCTGAGATGAAAGTCGCTTCCTGACGCAATTTGTGGGCATGCGCGATAACGTCGTCATGAGATACTCGCTGTCCTATGCTTTGCCGTCCCAGCACCCACTACACTTGAAGCGACTCTTGCTCAGAAGAAAGCAGCGACTTGGGCCCGCGTCGGCGCACACTAGCGGCAGCATCTTCGTTCAATGACATGATCTTTTCTATGTAAGAAATTCGTAAGTTAGGCATTTTACAAATTATCTAGTATGATTTTGAGAAGCAGCCAAATAAAGTCGAGGCAACTCACGATGCAGGCGTGGCATATGCGTTCAAGAGGCTTCCAATCATAGTGTTGTTTCTCATGTAGGCTGTACGTTAGCTTGCTTGTGCACAAGGTGCAGCATTAAGCTGCCTCAATATAAATGTAGAGCTCGACTCGATGGCAACACTGAGATTGCGACTGCAGCCTCTGATTAAAGGCCAATTGATTAGTCACCAGTAGAAGGCCACGCAACACCGTTCTATGAAGCCTGCAGAGTAAAACAAGTCTGTTAATGTGTATCATTTTGCCCGCTTAAATCGTCTTAAAGTTCCAACTTTTCAACCTTCACGGCTTGTCAATAAATGTCCCTTTTTCAATTTATAGATTATCTATAATTTACTCTTAGCAGCAGACTTTTTAGCTTTGATTAGCATAAAAGTAAAGAAAGAGCGAGAGAGGCAAAGCTGTCGACCTTTAAAAATTGGCACAATGTTGACGAGCCGGATTACTCCTTCGTTGCATCTGTTCCAAACATGTGCTGCATTGGAAGCTAAATGGAAGAATTTGACGACGGGTTCACCTAATAGTACGCGTTATTGGGTACGTTGGGATTCAGTAGATCGACAGCTAATCGATTAGAACTTCCACGAACTAATCGAACGAGCGTATAGACATGCAAAGACCCGTGGAATGCGTGGCGACGCGAATGGACTAGACGGACACGAAAAGAGTTCTTGATCATCGTACAGGAATAAATTCGTTGCGTCGTTTGTCCAACGCAAAGTAGAATAGCCAAGAAGGCTCACGGAGCTCGGACTTAACCTGCAAAGCTTTAGTACTAGTAAACGAGGCGCCTTTTTCACGTTGCAATGTTTAGAAGTGCATCAACATCTTTCTCGCAACAATCTAGGTACTGACTCGATTACCATCAGGACGTCCTTTCTGTAAGCAGACGTGCGCTAGAGAGGCCTTGGCCATCAGACAAGCGCTCTGCCAGCAAAGTCGCATTTATTTTCCTATTATACATGCTGCCTAAAAACCCATTTTTACAATACTACTACTACGTCATTTCACACATTCATATTATCATTAGTAATATTTTGATTGTGTAGATGAATTGGTAGTAAAATTTTGTTTCGCTACACTCTGAGTAGTAATAAGTTCTGGACAGTCGTGAGGCGCCGAGCGCAGACGTGAATGCGCCTACAGACCGGATTTCCATCACGCAAATCCTAAGTGAGCTGGTCACTGTGGTAAGCGCGTTTTTAAGCGTAGCGCCTCTGACTTCATACAAGCTCCAAAACGCTACTTTTTCGCTGTCGCACTTGTTGTTTTGCCTCAAACGTCTTCCTTGTCCGACTCTTTTCAGAGACGACCAAGGGATATTACCCTTTTTCTAAAGTAGATTTGGTGACTATCATGTCCAAGTACCAGGTAATGGCAGAGACCTTGCCACCCCTTCACTTGTCGACTCTGGATATGAAAGCTATTTTGAAATTATCTGTGTGTATCCTCGAATTAAGTCTAAAACAACAAAAAGAGCTTCGACTGACAAGAGATGGGTTTCCGGATGCACGACTGTGGCGAAAAGTGCAGCAGAAGGAAGGCATGCGCGTGTTTAGAGGATTGCAGCCACAACATGCAGTCCCAAGTGGCAATAGTGCAGCATGCATGCGAGCAGGTTTTCGACCCTCGGAAAAGACAGAGTTGGCCTCTCTACTCATGATAGGCACCGTAGCGGGCAGTCTAACCGACGTCATGTACGCGTCCATTGCCACTAGTACCGATGCCATGCGCGCTCGGTCCCAATTCGTACAAGATGGGGTCGTGAATAGCAAAGTGCTGTGTTGGCTCGAAACCCCCTCGTCGGATGATCCGTTTCACACACTTTGCGTGACGTGGCGTCACTATGCTCTCTCCGAGCCACGCGACTACACATGCATTGAAGCAACGGGGTTCATCCATGACAATTGCGGCAAACGCGTGGGGTTTCATCTCATTCATTCGATCGACTTTGCTCAATTACCAAATTTTCGAAACTTTGGCGTCGAACGAGCCAACATGTCGGTCTGTACATTTTTTCAGCAAAAAAATGCGACCCTTGTCGAGGGCTACACACGGGGGTACTTTGACTTTCGGTCGACCAACGACATGCTCAACACGATTTCCTTGCAATCAGTGTCGACGCAGTGGTTGTCCATGGCTCGTTGTGTGCAGTACGCGCAGATGAAAAAACTCGTGTGGTGGATGCGCATGCGTACGGGTCGCGCTTCCTTTGCTAGCAGCAGTGTAAGCGTCAGTCCGACCTCGTCGAGTCCCATGGACACGATTGGCTTGCCCATTCGTCGTCCCGTTCCTTCTGGCCTCCGCTGTCCCGTCTGCACTCATGCCTTTGGTGGTTTCTTACGCGCGGCGCCACGAACGTGTGCTTGCTGTGCCGAGCGCGTCTGCAAACGATGTTGTGTCAAGAAGCAAGTGTGCGTCGTGTCGTCACGCAACCAAAGCAAAGTCAACGACCGAAAACTCATCTTTTGCGCACAGTGCATTGCTGAAGCCTCCAAGAGCAACGCTGCGCTGATTCTTCGCGACGAGCTCCTAGAACAGCAGGCAATCCCCACGGCCTTGAATGAAGAAGTTGAATGATGACGTATAAGATGTCGTTTTTTATGAATAGAGGGAGGTAAGCACAGTGATCCTGGGGGGCCAAATACCCTCTCAACAAGAATGAACTCCATCGCGGTGTTATCTCGTCATCGCCACGGATCTGTATCATACAGGAAATACGTTGTTCCCTCAGCTGCTGTATATCTCACAAAAAGGCTGCTGTTGGCGCTGAGCGAGCTGCAAAGGGGCGTTATCCATCATTTACTTCACATTAAGTTCATGAGCAAGACACTTGGTGCTTGCAATAGGCCTCATAAGCTACCGACAAGAGTGAATCCGTCTTCGTGTCGATCCACCACCCACTTGGGGGAGCAATACAATTACTAGATTAATCAATGCGCTTTGTGTTATTTCTTAGGCCGCACCGCCGCTGAATAATGAACCACTTCGAACGTGATTACGTGATTGGTCATGACCCCCCTAGCATGTAGGCAATAAGCTGTGGCATACTGCGCCCATTCTTTACGAACACCTCTATATTTGCAAAAGATACACCAAACGCGCGTCCCACTAGTCATACAAGCCAGACTTAGTACTAGCTTGGACGTAGCCTTCTATTATAATAGCTTTGCGGTAGCTCCGCTGCGTAAACCTTATGGTCCTGATCGATTTCTTATGCGGACAAATCTTTGGAAACCGTGGACAAGTGCAGCAAGACTGGGCTTCACATCTGACTTGTGCGCAGCCACACTATACCTTAAAAAGTGCATCATTCATTTGCACCGTTCAGCATGAAAGTTAGAAAACGACCTGATGCAGCCGCTTTGCGCTGCATAAAGAGGTTCGTGCATCCCTTGTAGATGTTTTTTTTATGGAAGCCGCTAACCAGCGCCCCCTTTTCGCTAACCAGCCCCCCCCTTAATACAGGACCCCTAAGCTATAATAATGATCTGTAGGACAAAAAACCTTGTACGTATGGAATTGATTACGTTCGCGATTGTTCTAAAAGCAAATTCACATAATTTGGCATGAACGAGCAATCAAGGAGATCGAGCAGAGAGTTTTCAATCATCGACATTATTCGAAACATCAAGGTACAGGCAACTTGAATATTCTTGATTACAGAGTGTAAAATGAAAGTTGGATTAGTAATGCATTAGATAAAGCAGTCTTTACTTATATTGTGTACACCGATTTCACCGAATCTTCTTGTACGCTTCCGAAGTTGTGCGACCCCGTATGAAATCGAAGGGGGACACGTTCGTGATGCCGTCGTTGCGTTGAGCGATACGTCAAATACGCGGCGTGTCTATAATCGAAAGCATAAAGCTGGACTACCAACCTAGTCATAAATTGATGCCACGTACTGCTACATCCCGTTTGGATGCGCAACTTACAGAGTAAAAGTACTCGACAACTTTGAAGATGACAGATGTATTACGGAAAGAGTGCGTTGTACGTTGCTTTAGTAAGTACTTGATATGTATCACCTTTAGCTTTAGATTGCAATTTCGACTGACTTTGCACGTCCTTAAGCAACAATCCTTACACCACCGATAAGAAAGTGCATGCTGATTGTTACGTAACCCCACCATAGTCATACGACTTGGATGACTTGAACAAAGCCTTAAGAGCTCAAAACGCCGACACCGGTCGAAGAAATTAAGGAGAAATAGGTTATAGCATGGTGAATTGCATCTTGTAACGCATCGTGTGATTTAAAAAAGAGTAGGTCTTAGGTATTCTACATTTATGTAAGACTTAGATTGTTTCGACTCCCCTTCTTCTAATCATCGTAATTGTTCGTCTTTGGTAGCTAATAATTAAGCCAAGCACTTGTACCTTGGAGGGGGGTCATCTCGCGACCATAAGCTTTATTAAATTACTGCTGGAATGAAGAAATAGGGTGCGAGCGCGAGCGGAAAGTTGACATTGCATGGTGTGTTTGCTAAGAAGCCAAAATAACCCGAGGTAGCATTGTGTGTTATTCACAAATTCGGACGGCGTCTTCAAAGTCAAAGATATCAATCTTTAAGTTTTTTTTACTAAGTAGCAAACATTTACGAAGATTATCGTTTTTTCAGGTTTCAATTTGCACTTGACCCTCAACTCTTCAATTCATTTAAAATTGCTTCGCCAATACAACATTTTCAGTCTCTGATCTTCCGCATCGTCTTTATCTTGAGAAATTTAGGTGACAGCACAATCACCTTGTCTACTGTCTTTATCCATACTTAATCACACTTGCAACACCATGACCAAATTTCATGGTGTTAAATCCATCGCTTCCATATTTCATACACCTTTTTCACGTTAAGACCTTCATCGTCAACTATACCTCCTTCTACTCTTACCATCTGTAAAACGGTTCACAATATAAAGATATTTTTTTCGTGGAGCACAAGTTATAAAATCAATCTAAATCGTGACAAGCAAAAACACTAGTAAATTAGAATTAGACTTTTCCATCTCATGGTCTACTTCTTGCTTGCACGATTACTTCCGACAACGAATCAACTATACAACTGTCGGCAAAGGCTGTATCCTGTATGAGTACTTGGATTTGTACTATTTCGTGATCGATTTATAAAATATTTTCGCAACTTGCTTATCATAGACCGAATAGTTGCCACCGATAAAGCATGAAAGATACACAAAATCAGGGATGTCTTGTATGGGCAATAATGAGCTGCACTAGCGCGTTTGCCTTTTGATCAAACAATTTTGTCCAGCCACGTTTTTAAGACGCTTAACTATCGAAAATGGGAGCCGCTAACTAGCCCCCCATAACTCTAAACCCTAGTGCAAGATTTTTGCACGTATTATAAACCTGCTTTTTAAAACAATGATCTTTTGTCGCGGTCGTCATCAAATTATCAGCATCCTTCCATATGTGGACACTCTAAGACTTGAGAACACTCTGCTTGGTCTTCTAGAATTTAGTACTAGAAGACCAAGCAGAGTGTCTGCAACCATCGACAGTACCGGGAGCATCGAGGTTGATCGCTGCATTGGCTGTGCGAACCGCATCGTGGCATGAGCGCTTTACATAATAGTCCCCCTGAGGACTTGGGGATGGTGATTCGATAAATCTTTTAAAGTTTATTGCTTAACATTTGAAAGCTGAAAGAGCTTTCCACTCTTCTGCGACGAGGAGGTTTTCTTGCGTGTCGTACGAGGGTACCCTTGGGTATTCCTAGCACTGTCACAGCCACCGCTTACTCGCAGAGCCCTTCTGACATCCCTTTTAATGAAATGCTGCACGTTCGCGAACTTGGCATTATACTCATCGAATGGGACGGAAACATCTCACCACGACTTCCGAATAAAGGCTTATGCAGGCGCTGGGAGCATTAACTCCGATCGCGGGTACAGAGTCACTTCAACTATACCCCACGCGCGGCCAAAAGGCCGCGTCTTTCGTACAAAACACCTGCTGTTTCAATCCTAGATCGCAATGGCACTTAAGCGGGAAGGCCAACATCGTTTTAATGAGTACCCGAAGTTAAGCGTAGATACGCCACTTTACAAAGATATATTGACGCCCGTACGAGCGTCTCTCCTTCACTATGTCATCCAAAAAAAGATCGTTTCTGCCTCTGTCTTGCGTTTGCTTCATGAAATGCAGCAATTCCGGAGCGACTGAACGCGTGTAAAATCTTTTTTAGTGTCGCTCTCGGCGCTTAGGCAGCGGCTCATTTCAGATGACCTCGGACCCTTAAGAATCTTGAGAAGATAAACATCACACTTTGCGAGCTTAACATTGCAATGATCACCGTGCGTCTTAGCGTGATGTGTTAAAACTGTGTTGAGAAGTCGCTTCCTTTCGTCAAGATCCCATATTCGACCGGCTTCTGAAGGAGCACAGCCTCAATGATACTCGGACCCTCAGTCTTTTGGCCAATACGGCGGTGTCTTTAGAACTATCAGTTACCGTATACATGTTGTCCGTATCTGCCTTACACGCACAGTCGAGCGCGGGAATGTCGCTTCAAAGAGGTGCAAGAGGATATAGGGAGTGAGAGCCTCGAAGTCGTGGAGATCGTAGTTGTTTTATAGGCCCACAAAAAGTGCTGGATACATCGGTATCGGCTTTGGAAGGTTGATGGTGTATTACATTTCATAACTTGCTAGGACCGTTAAAGGCTCGATGAAATGATTTTGCTCGTGGGGATTGAGCCTACCCTTATTTGTAGTTTTTAATAGTACTTTATTCTTAAAATAAAATCTGTTGGATTCCTTTTTCATGTTGGTCCGGTAATTTTTTTTAGTCTTAGGCGGATGCAATTGCCCTTGTTGATTATGCTATTTCGGCTTGTCGCGAAATATAGAAATTGTTTTTTATAGAGCTTTGAGAGAAGATGTTGTTTTAGCCCCTTCTCTCGATAAAATTTATGCTTCTAGAGGTGAAAGCTTTTTAGTGATTTTTTCTTTTAGTAATGTAGCCGAATTGCTAGACGGTCTGCTCCACTATAAGGTGAATCCGATAGATTCAGCTCGAAATGTTATTAAGACGGCTAGGACCTGAAGTTCGATCTAAAAATTTCCGAAGGCACAACTCATCAACCGGCAGTCATTTTGGCCGAAACAAAAGGTACTTTCGGACCCTATAGAATATGAGAAACCTCACAAGTACAAGTAGGTAGACAAACATGCGAAAAATTGCAAGATCAACCGAAAGGCCAAGCCTGCGGCTCATACGTCGAGCCCTTTACACAGGTTAACATAGCTTGCCAGTACCGGCGGACTATTGCAAGTCCATAGGCTGGTTGCCTTGGTAAAACACGGGCATAGCGCTGATTCTGTGCTGCATGAGTTAAATATGCAATTGACACAGGTACAATTGAGGAGCTCAAACCAACATTTTATGGATCTGACATTTAGATTTATCAGATTGGCACAAATGATGGTCTTAGATCGGAACAATAGTGTATTATCATCCGACATCTCGTCAGACGACAAAAAGCTTTTAGACACAGTACGCAGTATGTGCGCTAAGGCGCCATATTCAAAGGTCAATAAACTGAATATAGTTGAGCTTGTCACAACAGCACGACTTACGCATCAAGGTGCTTCACATTCTTCTATGTAAAATACGAAAGGCTACGGTCGAGTCGCATAGGAGTCTTAAGGTGCCCTCGGCACCTCTTTGAAGCTATAGTTCCACAGTCTACCTTGTGGGATAAACGATATGGCTGACCATACGGTTCTGGTAGTTCCCACAGTCGCCGCCATATCGACCGTAAAACTTACAAGTCGGCCGAGTCACCTAGCGATGATCGAACCGGCGAGTGAGAAGGTTGCTTCTTGAACCAGTCCCAAAGTTTTGCCCTCCCCTCGACCGTGAATGCTAAGTGGCTCGCCCACCATAGGACTTTTTGACCTAATGGTCTTGAAGGAACACTTTTCGCCACGATAAGAAGTGCGTTTGAATTGTTCGTCTTAGCTTGGTAATTTGTAGATACCTCTGCCTTTGGATGATGATGCAAATAAGGGAGACCACAGCCACTTTCGCCGAATTCTTTGTCCAGCAAGGCGGCAAAATAGTTAGCATCCTGTCAGAACAATCTCATCAAGATGCAAATGACTTGTTGTCAGACTCATCGGCCTCTATCGGCAAGACAGAAAAGCCTTTTTTTATTTCAAAAGTTGAGACCTATCTTATGACGACCTAGTTGACATTGTCATCAAGATCAACGACAAGGAAAGAGAGTAAAATCAGACACGACAATACCATTTTCGTTTAGACATTGACTCTTGTGATGAAGACCAAATGTTAAACATAGGCTGAGTGGCTTGCCAACCGCCAGTCATAAGAGAAAGGTGTTTTTCCTCGAAAAAAAAGTTTGGTTGGATTTGACAGAAAAAGGTTGGTTCTGCCGACGCAGGCTATTGCGCCAAGCAATATACTCATCAGCTTTACGCGCCGTGCTTACCGAATGTTTTTTGGTTAAATTAGTTTGCGTCAAAGAGCCAATAATGTAGGGCAACCATACGTCGACAGTGCGCACCAAATTAATTTCACTAAAGAGCTTGCTCGGACCTGCGAGAGTCTTGAAGATCCAGACGGCGGTTGAGGTTACCCTTCACCTCTAAAGGACTGCAAGTCGGTTGGAGAACCTCAGTTTGGTTCGGGAGAGCATTTAGGGTGCTCTACTTTGCATAATCAAATTTCTTTACACCAAAAAATCAAGCCGCCAAATGGTGCCACTCTCACGCGCCCGATATGTGGCAAAATGGTCACAATTTGTCGACTATTTCTAAACTTGGGTCGCAACGGCCTCCAAGCAATTCTACCAAAGCCAGCCAAAAGACTTCCATGAGCTCTAAGTAGCGCTATACCCGCGCCACTTCACAGCAAAATACGGCACCTATTGAAATGCCTCTGCTTCACAGCGCCCTCTACACAAAAGTTCCGCTCGCCTTGGTGATTAGAAAGCGTATTTGAAAAGCCGACTTCATCTTGACCTTCTCCTTACTGAGCAATTTCTACGCAACCAAGTGTTCAAGTCTTATAATCAAGCCGTAAAATTTTTGGCAACCTTAGACTTTTGGCGCCTCTACAGAAGGGTTGAATCCTGCGAATTATGTGAATCATATATCCCACAGATGGTTCGACCGCCGCGCGCCTCATTATGAGGTGTCTGAATCCTGTTCAAATGTCTATTTATTTCGTAATGTGCTTTTGAGCGACTAACTTAACGCAATCGGACTTTTGGATAGTCCACCCCTTAGATTTTAGGGGTAATCAATTGAAGTAAAGCTATGCCACTTACTTAACAGCAAGACTGAAGATTTCTAATTACATTATGAAGTTCTGAGGACAGTGATACCTCATAAAACGACTCACGCAAAAAGTTGGGTGCATCGATGGTCAACGATGTAGACCAATTTTATACCTTATTGTACCGAAAAAAAGCTCAATGAAAGGACATTTAATTTTATTCGCGTTTACCAGACATATTATCTCGAGTGATATTTTTTTCTTTCTCGAGATACATCTTGTATTCTTACTCTCTGTTCTGTAATTGCCTAAAAATATTGTTTGTTTATGTTATGCGAACGCAATCGCGTTCTTTGCCCTGCCATTGCGTTAAGTCGACTATTCTCGAAGACATGCAGCGGACTTTATCAAGAAACATACGTCATTTTATTGGAAGGCCTCTCCTCACTGTTGCCAAGTGCTTGCAAAATTAAACGGTACTCTTGGTGCCTTAGCCAATGGATCTAGAAAGTGAGAAGCTCTTATACGTGGAAAGCATGTTGAGTGCAACCTCAACTATTGATAGCTAGCCGGCCTACTAAAGTGCCATCTCTGTGCGCATATTGCGCAGTGTGTCATTAAGCACACGGTTGACTCCCTGTCTAGCCATATGTTCTACTGTTGACAGCAGCAAGCAGGTCCTTGACATTTAGAATTTATCAAAAGGTGGCGATTACGGATTTTATACTGTTATTCATTAACAGCCTTATTATTTGTTTTCCAGTTCTATTGTCTGACTCCAACGGCACGCGAGCACTTTTCTACTTGCGCTACTCTTAAGATCCGGCAAGCTAACGACAAAGTCAGGGCTTATGGCCTACCTGCAGTCCACCGTTGTAAGTAATTTGCAGAATCAGGCAGCAACTACCTATGGAATTGTGTCTTCGATCAACATATATCGTGCATATCTAGCTATACGTTTGCTCAGGATCACTATGTCAAGTGTAGGAACCGAATTTTGGGTGGCGATATACTAAACTTCACAGCCGAGATTATTTTGCTCTTTGAATAATTTAAAGCGCTCCATTAACCAGGTACGAACGAATCCTTGTTTTTTTGTAAAGTTTCAGTCAGCCTTTTTTTGTCAGACCTCAATATTTTGCTGGCTCGCAATTCATATCAATGCGTTGGAGTCTACTAAGAGTCACAATAATTTTTAGTAACCTCGTACATTTGCGTGTACAGCTAGCAGTCCTCCGCTAGAAAAATCTTCGTCGAGAGCTGTCAAGCTATTCGAGGCTGGTATGCATCAGCCACGCACCAATCGAAGGAACTCAGACCTTCCCAGAGAGCGGAATGATTTCCCATCCTCAATCGTAATAGCAATGGCTGCCTCCTTTGGTAGCGCTTAAATCATAAAATTGGACGTCAGCGACAAGACTACTTGATGTCCAGGATACGATGGCAATATTTACTCGTGGCATTACACAAGACCAAGCCTTGTTTGTGGCTGTGTTCCACCTTAAGGACAGCTCATATTGCTCCTAATCGCGTTGCTGCATGCGCACAGATCGAGATTTATCCATGAGCTACTTGCTTTACTTGGTAAATTAGTAGTGGCGCATCACAAATAAAGGCTGTTGACGTCACAAAGCTTGTACTTCTATTGTTTGCACGCAAGAAACGTAACCTTTGGTACGACTTAACTTTTGCCAGCTGAAACGTTGCTCTCAGAGATTCCGTAAAACGAAACACTCATGTGGAATAAATTATCTCTTAGCTCGGCCTTTTAGGCAACAAAGTGTAAGTAAAATGCGCACTTGATCACCCGTGACCGAGGCCGCTTTTTGTAAGTCTTAAGCATTACCGGCTTAGGCCCTTCGAATGGCGCAACTTTGAAAGCACCATTTTTTTCTCAATTAATTTAGTATAAGAGCAGTCTGTTGTTCACGAAGCTATGAGATTATGGCAGTTGACTCGTTTCTTTCTTAACAAAGCATTAAAACCAATAATTATGAAAAGCTTACAACACCGGTGAGAAATGTAACATTTCATGCATATTTACCTTCTAGCTTATGTTTCCCATGCACCACGACATGTGCTTCATCGAGAAAAATCTAGTGGCAGCAAGCTCCTTTCTATTATCAGAGGTTGCGAATTGTAAAGTCAGACATTAATTGCTCGCAGTGCCGACTATAAAATCCTGTAGGACCCTTGCGCTCTTCTGGAATGGTGGCTTCTCCCGTTCATGATAGAAGTCTCTAGTGTCAATCAGCAGGTGATACTTGAGGCTCCGCAAGAGCCCGACGCGCCAACTACCAAGGGTAGTGTCAGCAATAATGATCGCCATGCTTGATCTTTGAACGCCTATACTTCTCCTTCGACATTAACGCTTTAATGTAAGAGGCTCCAAATAATTTGCTTGCGTACGACTTTCCTATTTGCCACTAAATTTCTAGTTTTTGGTATAACCATGGCTGAAAATACTGGTCTTAGTTGGTTATTTTCGCTCTTTAATGCTGTAGATGAAAGGTCAAACAAGAATTATAAAATTAAGATGTAAGTTTCAATTTTTGCTGTGATATTCAAAGTCGGCTTTAGAGCCGACAATGTCATTACTGGCCAATCGTGTGCCCTCTAATAATCGCGTGCTAGAGATCGGGTTTAACAGGTCAAGTGCGTGGTGCCCAGCACTTTGCTCAATTAATAAAGCCCTGTACAATCGATAGTGTAATACACACCACAATACAATCAATCCTACCATTGCCTACTTTTAACCGTAGCATCAAATACATCTCGTAATTTAATCGCAATCGAGTGCAAGGTTGATAGCTTTCCGAGCGCGCACCAGCATTCCGCCTTCGGCTTCATCCTGACCAACCAGCTCTTTACCTCTCGACAATGGTCATCGTACGTCCCAACCTCCTGACCGTGGCGTAACGCTGACGATTTCATTCGCTAACATAAGGTGTTAACATATGTCCACTTCAGGCCAACAACGCTCCTCTTGAAGAGCAGGACCCGGAAATCTTCCACCTCATCGAGGCCGAGAAGAACCGTCAATGGAAATGTCTTGAACTCATTGCTTCAGAGAACTTTACTTCGCGCGCCGTGATGGATTGCTTGGGTTCATGTCTCACGAACAAGTACGCGGAGGGCCTGCCAAATGCGCGCTACTACGGTGGCAATGAAGTTATCGACAAGATCGAAATGTTGTGCCAGCAGCGCGCTCTTACAGCATACGATTTGGATGCTGACAAGTGGGGCGTCAATGTGCAGCCATACTCGGGGTCGCCCGCGAACTTTGCCGTGTACACGGCCCTGCTGCGCCCCCACGACCGCATCATGGGGTTAGACTTGCCTAGTGGAGGTCACCTGACCCACGGGTTTTACACGTACTCGAAGGCAGAGAACACGCGCAAGGCCGTGTCTGCCACGTCTGTGTATTTCGAATCCTTGCCGTATCGTGTGAACGCTGACACTGGACTGATTGACTTTGAGAAGCTCGCCGAGCAAGCCGCTCTTTTCAAACCTGCGATGATTATATGTGGCGGCAGCGCGTATCCGCGTGATTGGGACTATGCTGCCTTCCGTAAAATTGCCGATGACAACGGCGCTCTGCTCATGTGCGACATGGCGCACTACAGCGGCCTCGTTGCGACGAAGGAACACGCCAGTCCTTTTGATCATTGTGATATTGTGACTACGACCACGCACAAGTCGCTGCGGGGACCTCGTGCTGGCATGATTTTCTTCCGTCGCGACGAGCGGAAATTTGAGCCTCGTATCAACAACGCAGTCTTCCCTGCTCTCCAGGGTGGTCCACACGAGCATCAAATTGCTGGCATTGCTGCGCAGCTTAAGGAGGTGCAGACACCAGAGTTTAAAGCATACGTGCAGCAATTGAAGGCCAACGCTAAGGTTTTGGCAAAGACGTTGACTGATCTCGGCTACTCAATGTGTACAGGTGGCACTGATAACCACCTGATTCTGTGGGACTTGCGTCCGCAAGGCGTTACGGGCTCGAAGCTCGAGAAGCTATGCGACATGGTCTGTATCACGCTGAACAAGAACGCTGTCTTGGGGGACCGCAGCGCTTTAACTCCTGGTGGTGTCCGTGTTGGTACGCCTGCTTTGACAAGTCGTGGCTTCAAGGAGGCAGAGTTTGTCAAGATTGCCAAATTTCTTGACCGTGCCGTGAAGCTGTGCTTAGAAATCCAGTCTACAAGTGGCAAGAAGCTCGTGGACTTTGTCAAGAGCGCCGAAGCTCATGGAGGCGTCAAGCAACTGCGTCGTGATGTCAACGCTCTCGCCACTTCCTTCGAAATGCCTGGCTTTAAGATCTCCGAGATGCGCAACAAGACCATTGAGGAATGAGCTATTGGTAGGACCAACTTGTTCAAACCCTTTCTGTCAGCTTTTCTTTGCATCAAGTTGCTCTGCAACTGGGAGCTGCTTTTCTCCGATGCACCTTGCCAGTCCAGAATTAATTTAGTTGGGGTTTTATACTCGTCACGACACAATGGGTCATTTTGGTATCTCAAGTGCTACTAATTAAATAGCCAATTTGCACAACACAAGTATAGGAACTGCATAGCGTCATCGATGTGGGGAAGTGATGGGCTCAGAGGCGTCCAAATCGTCAAATATCGCCCTAGAGGTTAAATTGTAGCCGACCTCCCAGAATTTTGTTTTCTTTAAATGTTGCTATGCGGCGTTCCATACAAAAAAAAACGAAAAAAGATAACCAATCGAAGAGAAGTGGAAGTACACATCAGCAACTAGCTACTTGTTGTCCCTCAAACAGGTTTATCGAATTTTCGAGATCATACACAAGCTTCGCTTTATAAAGCAAAGGAGGGCTAAAGCCCGAGGGAGCCATTAGCCTCGTCCAGCTCGTTGTGAGACTTCTGGTATGCGACCCAAGTCACGACAGTGATGTCTAAAGAATAAAAAGCTCCAAAGTAAAGCTTTGAAATAAATACGATCCACTTGCTCTAAATAATGGCTGGATAATTGAGACTCTTCGTTCAATCTGTTTCCCTCGTCGAGCACAAACTCATAATCTTGCAGACGAGCTTTCGCGCGAACCAGACTATAAAGTGGCTCATTTCAGCTGAGTTAAAGCAGCTCTAAGCCAGTTCATAGCCGTAAGTGTAGTTCGCCATCGCACCAAAATCGAATAGCAACTGTAATCATATCGCTATGGATGGCCAGAGAGACTCAATTTTAGCTGTAAGGTAGATTCAGCATACGCAAGAGGCACCAATGCTTTATTGGTTCATTTTCAAATTAAAAAAAAGATGCCCCTCGAGGTTGGATTATATAAGCCTCGTTTCATCAGTCCACTCGGCAAAGTTGCTTGCGGTTGTCGTATTCCTAAGTAAAATGACGAAGCCGTGTTATATTAGCCTTGTGGCGCAAAGTGGATGATGAACTGCTCAGCCTCATGACCGTTCTTAGCACATTCGAAATACCCTTCTTTTCCTCGTCGGGCTCGCTGTCCATAGAGTGAGTCAACTTCCCATGGGACGCAAACTTGTGGCGGTTCCCGACGATAAGTAAGTCTCAAAGCTTATCAACCACTAGGTGATGAGGCGTTAAATTTGAGTTACCTTATATATTGTAGTCATATTCTCAATGATGCCGCTTTCACTCATTCTATGATGCGCTCGCAGATGTCATATTGGCCTGTCAAGTGCCATTGAGCCGAAGCTTTATTTCAGCACTCTTTAACAAACAGTTCTCTTCCATTTCTTCTCAAATCTGAGGGGCCATAAGTGCCATGTACGAAAGAAAGTAAAGGGGTCAATGTTCTAGCGCGACATTATGGCGTACATGCGCGTACTTTTGGCACCGCAACAAATCCAGCGTCTCGATCGGCATCGTATATTCAAGGATGGCTTGCATACGGTCGAGATATACCCTTAGGCGTATTATGGCATTGTGACATTTTATTAAAGCTGTGGAAGCAAATCCGGGACTGGAAGAATCTACAAAATATTACACTTTAAAATCTATACGCACTGCTGAAGCTTTTTTTTTTACCGTTGGCAGAAAATACAATTATATAATTTGGTTAGTCGATGACAGCTTTATCTCCAAAGTGTATCGGCTTCAGCAAAAAGCCACGAGTAAATTTACAATCACACTCAAAACCCAAGGTACTAGAAACTTGGGTTTCGAGCATTATTATAAATTGACTCCCATTCAGCTCCAAGTTGTCGCCAAAAGACAGCGACACAATTGCAAAATGTCTGCTGCTCCAATCTTCAGATCACAACGAGCTCCAAGCAAACTTGCTCAAGCATGTCCAACGGCACCCACAATTTCTGTATATCAATTTGTTGTCTCACTTTTCGGCGTCCGTGAAAGTGCCTCCTTCATAACACACGCTTCGAATGAAGTTGGTGCTGGTCTTGGCGGTCAAGGAGGGCTAAAAAGGCTGCTTTACGCATTTTTTCATAGAGAACATCCGCTTTTACGCAATCGATTGTACACGTTTGAGATAGCCTTCGGAATCACCCTTGGAGTTCGAACCGTGGCTTTGATTGTAAGCACTTAAGTCCCTTGAGAAATATTTTGTATCATGACCCATGAACTTTCCGGCAAAATTGTCCGCTGCGCGTCTCAGTAAGGAGTCCGACTACGTCGGAAGTCACTTTATTCTGATATGGCGGTGGCTATGATCACTCTCAGCCATCATATGGACACGCTAGCTTACCTTCCTCGCAAAGTCGAATGTGAGCTTAATGCTGTAATAATGTAGTAAGGACCTCGGAACTCATTCGATATCCGGCAATCTGAGCAACTTACATAAAAAATTTTGGGCATTAAATCGTCTTGAAGAGATATGAGCTACGCATTGTATCTTCTTGAAGAGATCAGTAGTGCAAGTCGACCATACTATGGATGTCCGATACAAAGATATTCGCAAATACCGAACATACCCTTTAATGCTTAACAAATCTCCTTTTCGCTTATGTCAATTCCTCTTTCACATTTATGTGTAAAAGCTTTTATTGTCTATCGTGTGTGAATGCAATCCAGACTGTGCTCTGTCGACTATTTGCTATCTCAGAAATTTGATTCGCAAGAAAGCTGGTTTTGATTAAGGACTTGGGGGTGAACATTTTTAAGGGTCTACCTCACGTATTCAAGAATCACCCGCACTTTTGAAAGCAAACGATAACCGATACTTACGAGTATTTTGGTTTGTTTAAGCAGCAAGGTGTAAGGCCTGAAAATTACCACGACAACGGTCCATATTTTTTCAGCGGCGTGCTGTACACGTATGTCCTGCAATGACTCATATGTAAATTATTAGCGGCAATGCTTTGGTTGTTCATGGCTTACATAAGGAAGAAGAATTTTCTCTTTACGCATCTTAAATGCTGCGCGGGGAGGTTTAATTTGGCTTCATCATTTAGCGCAATAATTCTGCTAATTCACCGAGAGCGACGATGCAAATAAGTATGTATCTCTAGTACGTTTGTTCAAGGCATTGTATACATAAAGTATTCTCACAGCCAACCTCTCATACCAATGACATCTTAATAATAATAAGATGTATGGCTTTGTTAGCAATCACTCTTGTAGACAAAGGATATATAAGTAAATTATCACATATGTGCGCATACGCAAAGTGTTTCAGCGGGTGAAGCCTCGCCAAATGCAATCACACAACGGGCAAAAATTTGCGTCATTGTGCTGCTAGCAGTCCAATAGAAATTATGGTATCCGTGCTCGACCCGCCGAATTATTCAGCAGGCAGCACGGATACCATAATTTCTGCGGAAGGCGGGTAAAAGTGCTTGCCTGATGACTGTATTGGACTTTAAACATCAGCAATGTTCTTTGGTCGTGTCTTTGACGTTTATCTGTACAACGATTGTCAATTGTAAGACCCTAATCGCTATATTTGTATACTTTCCACGCTGCCTTACATTAAAGTACCCTCGTGTTCGGCTGATGGAATTAAAATTTAGTGTAAAAAACTTCGCATCCGGCTAATGACATAAAGTCGTGGCCTAGGATTGATGAAAGAAATGACTGAGTGGCTTGCTAAGATCTGCCCTCTCGCAATGCGATTTAAAGTCAAAGACTATGGCCGAAACAACTTAGTGACTCATGCACGTTCGCGATAAAATTTGAAGCCAATAGATCGACATAAAAGGAGAGTAATAGTAAGACTCTAAATTTGGTATCACTACGAGTTTTTTTTATAAAACCGGAACGAGGGTGTATACTCGTCATGCTCAGAATTTGCGGGAGCGACCAATAATCAATTAAGGTTATCATGAGCCGTATTCTAATCTAGGCCAGGTAAACGTTGAAGTACGGGTGTCGTTCATAGGATTAACAGCTATAAGGGGTCGACTCAATAGATGTGACAGAATCGGAACTCTGGGCAAGGATGGCTACCACATCTAATATGGGGGCGCGAGTCGAGCGACTTGCTTTCGGAGCAAGGCGATTACGCGCTCCAAACTTGGAACTTATGAGACAAGATCCACAAATGTCGGAGATGCTTGGATCCAATATGAGTCGCAGATCGCTATCGCCAAGCTCCGAAAACTAATTTTGGTTTTTAAGACTGAAAATATACAATCTTTTTATTCTCAAATAAGAACTCGACATTGCCAACATTTATCGATAAGTAAACTTCTAATTACTATAGCAGAATATTTTCGATTTCTATGCATTTAATGTTGGTCATTGAGCCATGTACTGCTTTTCGGTTAGTTTTTTGGTACTAAACACTTTATCTGACATCGATATTACATTACTGTCGTGACTAGTACCGCCCTTCCAGTGATCGCATAGCAAATTGACTAAGCCTCAAAGTTAAAGACATTTGTCAGTTGACACAAAGTGTAGATTAGACAACACATCTAAAACACGAGCTATCCAAATACTTCACGGCAATCCACATTGGAAGGCGTTGCTATCAAACGATAATTTAGTCATCGTAGAAGACAATCGCGCCATACGCATCGATTTTTTTATTTAAGTTGTCAGACCTAAGCTTTACGGTCGACAGTGACTCAACAACCTCGGCATAAGAGTTCGAAGGTTGGGTGACTACCCCGAGTGCTGCTCGTGACCCTGTGACTAGCCGAGTAGTCCAAAGAGACCCTTTACTACAATTTTGCATTTGCGGCGTTCACCTCAACCATACAATCTAGTGTAATCACTGCGCAGCTCACGCAGTTCCCTAATAAAACATTTGTGCTTGAAGATTTGAGGCTTGTTACGAGTAGCCTCGATATGGGCAAATTTCAAGTTCTTGCCCGAAAAAATGATTATGGTCGCCCAATAGGCTTTGTTGGGCAACGTGAGTGCCTACGACATTGGGGCACCAGCTTTGACAAATGCTTAATCCCGTATGATATTATGTGAAACGTCTGTAAATAATGAAGCGCTTTTTAAGCGATAAGTACAAAAAAATTCTACAACATTTCATTAATCGATAATTAAGTTCAGTTCATTTACCTTATTATAAAAATTGATATTTATAGAATCAAGACAAGAAATCTTTCGTCCACGTTGCCGTAAGTTGATTTCAAATAACAATAAGTCAAACTTAATACGTCAATTGTATAATCATATTCGGTAAACAAAGCCTTCAAACACTGCGGTTTTATTCTTTCCAAATCAGGCGATAGATCTTGAAAAGGAGATGTCGTCAAAAGGTAGTCCACATTCAAAAACACTCTAAGGAAGTGTCTGTGGTTGCTCACATATCAGCGCCCCAATAAGCGTAAAATCACTCTTCTAGAGCGATCAGATGATATGCGTTATCGCGCGGTGGGGATGTACTATTTAGTGCTGTCTCTTGGCAATTTTTTAGCTGACTACAAGTATCCTTTGACGACATCTATGTATTCACACAAAGTGTAGATGTTGCAGACCACATTGCGGCATTAGTTTGTGTCCTCAAACAAGCACACAATTTGAAGCTGCTTTAAAGCATCGCTCGAAAAGAATTCATGCTTTTGGCTCTATATGATCGATGCAAGCTGCTACATCTGTGCATAAAATAAACATTCCATTTTACTGCTGGCAACGAAAATGCTAATCTAAAAAGCATACTTTCTATAAAAGGGAGCTATCGCTACCAACAACCCAATATATAAATAAGTCGTTAGCCGGTCGCCGTAGTCGAATCGAGTGGTGCGCAATTGAAGAAGCAACTTCGATGATAAAGAGTCGACAAGAGTCAGTGAGGGCCAACCGACTCCGAAGCGCGCCAGGATTGCCGAAGATGGACATCCAAAATAAGAGCGCTTAAGGAATGGCGACTTCCCTTTTCCATCGAACGCTATGTCAGGTTTTAAAAGTGGGTGGTTTGTTCTCTAAGGTGTATATAATGCATTTGATTCATAAACCCAAAGAAATGTCTCAACTTCACCCGGAAAGCATATCTCCCGGGTGATCGGGCATAAGGGACCGTCGTCATCATCAAAAAATTTCACACTTATTAGAGCAGGTATTTTTTTGTCGATTCTCAGAGGTCGAAATCCGAGCGAGCGAGACTTTTGGCAAGTAAATCAATTTTGACTCATCGGCGACGGTGCAGAAGGGCTTTTATTCTCGACGAATGTGGTGAGAGTAAGATGACCAACACATTTGCGTTGGCTTTTTTTTACTCTTTATCTTTAAATGTGGTGCTTTGGCGTGCGTCTGAAAGTGCCAACAAATGTCTCCTTTCAACTTGTATGATGTCACTTAAATAGCTCGGGGCAATGTCCTTTCATTCTATCTAGTGGTTCACAGATAAGCAAATTTCGAACGGAACCTATAGTCCTGGTTATAGCTGTGAATAGGATCACCGAGAAGCTTGAAGAATCATCACCTCATCGCAAGCAAATTCTCCCGGAGTACCTTGCGGCATATCATCGACCAATATTAGAAAAAAAGATAAACGCAGTATCGTCCCGTTCGCATACAGGTTTTACGATCCGCGTCTTTCAACAAGGTTAAATGATCGAGTAACGGCCGCTGTGAAGAGGATGACTGAGAAGAAGTTTGCGGTAGGATCGACGATCAGGTGCCGCTTGAAGTAAAGGGCATTTTACAACCGAGTGTAGCTCACTTGCCTTTTGTCACACCATATGCTACACAAGTACAACCGGCGACAAAAACCCGATCAGCTTTTAAGAGGCGGTGCAGGTAACAGAGACTTGTACAAAGAACCCTCGCAACTAATCCTTTAATCACTTTTTTGAAGCGCTGAGATGATGTGCGACGACATATACGTCCTTTTACTGCTTATGTACACGCCCATAACGATAGAAAGAAGTTCTGTGGCCGCACAGCGTTCTGACAGCGGTTATACGCTATATTGTGGCTCGTTAGCGCTTGTGCATATCTAATCATTAGAAGCGCTGAGACGCTATATAGCCACAAATCCGTGTTCGATTCCTGGACGGCGCACTTTTGTGCGACTAAATTTTCAAAACCTCACATTGACCCCCGATCATTGTTTTAAAATGAACCCACATACATTAAATTTCTCGCTCACGAGCATCCGCCAATGGAGTCACTTTTGCCGATGTTCCAATAGAAATTCGCGCTCTTTTTCAAGAGCTGATATACTTCTTCCCTTTCTCACAAATAAGCCGACCGAGCAACAAAACGATCGGCTTCAAGTCCAATCAAGATCCATGACTAACGTCCAACACAGCCTTTGAAAGCAAAAAACACGCAATACGACTCATACCACCGTCCAGAAATGCGCGTGCCCGGATTCGAGTCAGGGATATCTGTGGCTCTATTGCATCTGTGCACGTCTTAAAAGATAGAAAGGACGAATTTGTAATCGCATGTCATTTAAGCAATCTAGAAGAGGGTCGGCAAAACGCTGCTCCTTCAACTCAAGAAAGGTCTGACGTTGGTGGCGGGCGAAAGAAGATGTGTGCCGACATCATTCATTTGGAAACGTTCAGCGCAACGATATTGCCGAATCGCCTTTAACCCACCATGGGCAAAGAATGTGAACTGAGAGTGCAAATTTATCACATGATGGTTCAACAACAACTCACTTTTTTTAATGTCTTGCATTTGGCATAGTGCCCTGGGCTTCCTGGACATGCAGACGAGCGTTTCAAGCGTAACTTAGCGAATACTGCTCCATTTGAAGCGCCGCTTCTTCCTATTTTTACGGATGCCGCAGCCGAGCGTAAATTAACTCTTTTGGAGGGGTGAGATGTTGTACATATACAGAATCGTCCTTTCTATGGAGTAGACGATCATCCGATTACATTTTACTCGAAAAAATTTGATGAACTTTTAGTTTGCTGTGATCAAAAGCGGCCTTTGTAAAAAGCGCGCCTCACACTATTGGCCATAACTGCCCCTAACACACATCAATTGTTGCTGAAGCGCCGATTCTTCCTACAGCCTCCGATACGTTAAATATAGCTTCTGAGTTTGTAGCGCATTTTGACCAGACGTTCACAGACGCAATACGATCACAACTGTGCGGGTATCCACTTCAAGGAAGACGAGCACAAAGATCGCGACTGCATTTCGATTCGTTTTGGATGACGCTGCGCTGAACATTCCAAATGCGGCTGCACTGTTTAAAGACATTGTAGCCCGCGAAATTAGCGCAGCCATATATTTGTATGGCTGCTTACAAAAAACGGAATTAAATTTCACCTACCGCGAAGGCACAGTGATCAGAGCTAATAATTTTATTGATTCTCATGACCCAATAGATTTCGAGTCTATCGCCTTAATCGCTCGGTCAAGTTGTCAACAGCACCTACATTGTATCAGCAAGTTGCTCGCAGTATGCAACGCTACCTTTTGGCAGCATGACACTTTGTCGCTGTAATTTTCTGTGGTGTAAAAGGCTTCTTGCGGAGATGACGAGTTTTTTGCTTTCAAAGGCTTCAGCATAGCCTTTTTTCTACCAAATCTACAGTGCGCCGCTGAGTCGTCGTCATGATCGAGTTATTTACAGATCGAGCTGTTCTGAGTCCGTCAGACGCTTCATGTTTTCGTAAAGACTTTTTTTCACTGATGGGAAGAACTATTGAAACTGAAGTAATTCGAGGTCTGAAAATTCGACTCTTTGACTCCTTTATAGGTCGTATAATGACTCCGAAACGTGAGTGCGGACGATCAGTGAGAAATCACTTAGTGACAGCTAATCCGTAATTGGCTTCTTTTGCTGGATACAATTTGCAGAATTCGACCGTGCCAACACTAATTTCGAGGTATTGGCTCTTGGTTCTATGATTCAAGCCGTGCACAGAAGAAAATGAGCCACAAATAAGCGTGGTGCCTCGTTGTCAGTGTCGTCTAGTAGTTAGGACGCGGGTTTTTCACGCTTGAGATCTAGGGTTCGATCATCTTGGCATATAGCCTTCTTTAAGGCGCCAGCACGTCGCACGGCCTCACATCAGCCCGATATAGTATCTGTTTGTGATGGCCAATTGCCTGTAGCACTTTTGCGCAGAGGAAGCGTGTTAGGCTCATAACCCAAAGGTCGTTGGATTGAGACCAACAAGTGCTTGCGCGACTTTCTATTAAACGCGGCTTGGTTCATGTGTCCTCGGATACACGCCTGACATTTTCCTTATCAACGTCAGTTTTTGTATATTTCGTTTTAGACATCGACTAACGAACAGCTTTGCTTGGATCAGTCGGCACTGTTGGGGGAGAGAGGTCGACTAAGGCAAATTTGAGTTTTCAAGTATCACAGCTACCTGGCGAGCACGGGTATTCCCTTCTAAAGGATACTTGGAGTTATTTGCCGACTGAATGCATCAAAGTAAGGTATCTTCAAGGTGTCGCTTTGGTGTAATAAAGGCGCTGAACTATATTTCGAGAAAACTTCAACGAGCGATCGAATCTTTTGTTTCACTTACGAACAAACTCGTCGCATGTTGTGCTGTTCCACCAGCCAAAACAGAGCAGTTCCTTGGCACTTTGGTGTATCATCCCGCATGTTCGCCGAACATCTCTATCGACTCGGCGTGCAAAATTGCGCTGGAAACTGCTTTACAATCTTAGATACGTCCTTTCTATTGTTCTAGACGTGCACAAACGCAACAGCAATTGCGTTAATGATTCTTTTCAATCGACCATCATTGTTATGCGATAAGTCTCATCTTCGCTATGTAGTACAAATTATCATCCTGCAATGATTACTTTGGTCTTAGCCGTAAGTACCGATACTTCTAACAAATGTATTTCCAGCATTTCACACAGTACATTTGAATTGCATCGCCTCTATGATCAGTACTTAATTGGTGTCTCAATGTTGGTGATATGGTAGTGGCTGCAAAGTCACAAGGCATGATCCAGGACATGAGCAGAAACGCAAGCAGTTGGCGTGTGGTAATTGGTGAAAGTGACACCTGAATTCTGTTTTTTTGCACATCAACACTTATTATGAGCGACTGCTCACTATTTCAGGTAGAAAAAACCGACATGTACGAGCAGCCCGCGTATGACAGACCTGTCAACTAAAATCAGCATTAAACTTTTTTTTATAATTTCAGATCATCCGGGCTGAGGTATGCTTGCGCTAACTCGGGCTTTTGCTGAAACATTTTGGACAAAGCTATCATCCATGGCGCTCTAAAAGGGGAGAGTCATTTGTGCGAAAAAATACAAACCTTTGTCGAGCTAACCAGCGACATTCCATCGATGAGAATCTTCGTGCCCTGCTTCAACGTTCTACGGAGATTCACCGCGACAACGCTGAGGCACCCGCCCCGCCGCGTGTCGAAATGAAGCGCGGAGATACTTAGAACATGATTGAGGCTGCAATACCTTTAAAGATGACCCGCATGAAATGCTGATGTGCCTACAACTACTCAAGAAGGTAAATGACGTTTTTTCAGGACCATGAAAAGTTTGCGTTCGCAATTCTCGTATACTTTCTTTGGTGGAAGAATTCCAGTCTTTTGCTATACCATATGACGAACTTTTCTTTTCTGCGTCTGTCAGGATACGACACCTTGCCCTGTTATTGCGCTTTGCCGACCTTTTACCTTAAAAACAGTGGTCTCGTTTCAGAGCTTTTTCTTTATTTGGGCGTTTAATTCACATTTGTTCAGCTTTTTGGACAAAACTCGTTAATATCAGTAAATGACGTTTTTATGATTCTGGTATCATAGGCGCTTTAAAGCGCGCTGTTGATTATCGATGTCAGAGATGCCACTTGTGCAAGATTGTTTCGCTCCTTACATATGGAAGTGAAAGTCGATTGAAACAAATCTCTCCTCGTGCTTGCCAAGTCCATCGAACAATATAAATGGACCGGAACTATTGCCATCTTGTCTTCCACAGTCCTAGTCGCGATGGACGCTGGTGATGTAGTTAAGCAGGTCAATGCGTGTCGCAAGACCACCAATCTTTTCATCTGCAGTCGTCACGATAGCAAAGTAATCCCTGTCAAAGATGGCCGCAAGTTCAGCCAACGAGCTCTTGTGCGTCAAACGACTAAAGTTGCCAAAAGTAATTGCCGCAACGGGTTCCGTGCGCAAGACGCGACCAGAAGACAATTTCGACAAGAGGTTGCCAATGGTGACGACACCCTGAACGGTGCCATTCTCCGTCACGACAGGCAGCTGGTCGTACCCGTGATGTTTCATCGTCTCAATAGCATCGGCGCACGACAGGTGCGGCGACACCGTCAAAGGTGTTGGGAGTTCTAAAACAGACACGCTTTGCTCCGACCACCACGTGCCGGAATCTTTGCGAAACTTCGAATAATTTTCACGCGTGTGGACCGTGTTTTCCACAAACTTGTTCTTGTACATCCACGCGTCGTTCAAAAACTTCGACATGTAGTTACGAGTCGAATCCGACAGTAGGACGACGCAGCGCTGACCAGGCTTGAGAACAGAAGCAGCTCGAAGCGCAGCTGCCATGGCCGAACCGCTGGAACCGCCACATAACAAACCTTCCTCTCGAATCAGACGGCGCGACATGATGAACGATTCCTGGTCGTTCGTCTTCTCCCACTTGTCAACCAAGCTGCGGTCGAGCACGTCCGGGATAAAATCATACCCAATTCCTTCCACTTTGTACGGCTTGAGACGATTCGTGTCATTCAACGACTCGGGTTGAGCAAGAACTGATCCTTCTGGATCCACGCCGACAACTATCACCGAAGCGCACTTTTCTTTCAATTTCTTGGCAACCCCCGAAATAGTGCCACCAGTGCCAACCCCCATCACGACCATGTCAACTTTGCCGTCGCATTGGTCAAAAATCTCTTCTGCCGTGTCATCGTAATGCGTCCGGGGGTTTGAAGGGTTGGCGTATTGGTCCAAAATGTGTGCATTCGGTAACTCGGCCTGGAGTCGCTTCGCAATGCCAATGTGGCTCTCGGGTGAGTCCCACGCAGCTTCGGTCGGCGTTCGAATGATCTCAGCGCCCAGAGCCTTGAGCACATTTACTTTTTCAAGACTCATTTTTTCTACCAATGAGTCACACGAAACGTGTCAAAGAACAGGTAAAGACTCCAGGTTTGGTGGACCCACCCGGGAGCGTAATGATGCAGCGATAGCCTTTAATCGCCGCTGCGAGTGCTAATCCAATACCTACCACCCACAGCAAAACGAGCAATTACTCTACTTGACGCCTCGTGTCACGTGGTACACACCCGTGTTGCCCGACGTGGGCTCAATGAGCGTATCTCCGGGCTTGATCCGACCCGCGGCTTCGGCGTCCTCGACCATGCGCTTACCAATACGATCCTTGACAGAGCCACCGGCATTAAAAAACTCACACTTTGCCAACAGCTCGCACTGTAAGTGCGCCTTTTGGCCAATGTTGTTGATGCGCACCATGGGCGTCTGTCCGATTGCCGCCTGTTGGAGAAAGAGGTGAGTGAGCGGAGAAGCGATGGGAAACTTTAGACCCCCAAGATTAAAGCGTCACATCGGTACTGCAAAGAGGGTCGAGAGAAAGCTTTGCACCATTATGTCGGGGAGGATTTTCAATGCCGTAGGCGGCGACGATGACTCGAGGGAGGCCATGGCGCCGAACACGAGCTCGTTTTTAGTATCGATCCGGGTTATTTCGAATAATCCATGCTTAAATAATAGTCTAATACCGTAATTGCCGTACTAAATGCAGCTTTATCGCAACCCAAAAACGCTGTCCGCTCATCAAAGCGGCATATATCCTGAAAGGTACCGGAATGATTACAAATTACAGTGTTCAATTAAGTGCATATAAAGCACACAGGGTAAGGATAAACATTGTACTCAATGAATCAGTTTTTACATTGAATACCATTGCACTCATCGATTCATATTTGTATTCTATCGATCACCAGAGAGCTTAGATCTTCCTGCATACTTCCCCGAACATGACCCCGAACATCCTGGTATCACTTGATGAAATTTCTGAGCCGAGACGGGTAAATTGACTAACCGAAACCTCGCAATGGTTCTGACTTGAATTGACTCATCTTTGCTCATCTGTCGAACGAGTGGTTCGCATTAATTGAGTGACTGGCTGACTTTTAGGGTTGGTTGCACGTTAAGCTCTCTCTAGCTGAAACGCGTCGTGGCGACCGAGCTCTTCGAGCACAGTTTATGCTCGAAGGCTAGGACAGCACAGCTCAGTAAAGGCACCTTATGTAGGGTATGAACCAATGAAGCTTGTGGTGTCCGTCTGCTGTTGAAGTGGAGCAAATCTAGATTTCCTCTCCGAAAGGCCGAGCAAAATGCTGGGCACTCACTCGTTAACAACATCGCCATAACATTTGTGGCCTAGAAGCACGTGAAGCAACAAATATATGCTTTGGCAAAATTTCAGGGATGAGGGCTTTTTTCGACTTCTGTTAGATCTTAGATCTGCCAGCCTTTTGCTTTTCTGTTTACACGAAAAATAGCGCAGGTTTAACGAACATGTATAGAAGTGACGAGCTCATTTGTTGGTGCGCCACACCGCAAAAGCGTCAGTGTAGCTGTATTCATTGATGGCCTCGAATTAGGTCCTCCTCGTACTCAATTGTTTAGAGTTCAGGAAGGGACGATAGAAGAGTCAATTGTAAACGTTTTTTAACAGAAGTACGACCATGGACTATTCAGCGTTAAGATGAGCAGCTCCTTTGTCGGGTAAATTAACAGCTAGTGGTAATGACTTAATTGATCACTGATAGTAGCTACGCCCTCAGGGTTGAAATGTTTTGATCACCAGTACAAACGGGGCGGCCTATCAAAATGGAATTAATCACTATTATGAGTGCGCAATTGGCATACCCAGCAACTTTGCTTCTGACATCTTGAAAATAAACGAGCGGCGAACAAAAACTTTCAATTATACATGCAAGTAAGTGGAACTATAATAAACATTTCGATTCTGATAGACTCGAGCGCGTCAAGAAATTTCGCACATCGGCAAATGATTGCTGTCAACCCGACAAGGTGACAAATGCTCTTGAAAAGAGCAATAGATACAAGTCAATTTTAGCTAGTGGTATAGATGGCTGTAGACGTCTCAAGAATCAAAGTAGGCCTAGAAGTGACATTTAAGAGACTTGACAGCACAGAGTCTTTGGCATAAACAAGTATGATTAATTTGACTTCTTGGAACACCCATAAGATTAACGCAGACGCCGAAAATGGGAAAGCTGTCACGGCTTGTCCTACGCCAAGTCTACAAAAAATCTGAAGAAGCAGCTAAGCCCCGTCAAATATTCGCACAAGTACAGTGTAGGTTGCGCGGGTCTCGCAAAGCCTTTAATTGATTGATTACATAGGGACATTGAGTAATATAGAAAAATTAGCACCATATTACATTGATCGCATCAAGGAGATCATTAATGAGCTGCAAACAAGGCTTTGCCGGGTGCTTACGATTCTTCTAAAAATGCAATCGGTTGTGCGTTACCACAACATGATATGGACGTTCTTGAACGTGACACATCGCTTCTCTCCAGCAATTAGGGATACTACCCAAAAGTGCTTGCCATAAAGTATACACAGGCAAAGTCCTATGTAATTCTTTGGGTCTTGAGCATTTGTCGTATATTGTAAAAACAGGACGCTGTATTTGGCAACAAGTCATCATAAGGAGCAACTAAGCGCAGTGAATGACTTTGGCTTATTGTACAATATTTGAGCCCAGCTAAGGCTTACTGCATCAACATTCTTTTTGTCTAAGCCATTGAGCACTGACGCACAAAGCCTTTGGCTGAGCTATCTTTTGCACATGTGGCATCAACTAGATTCGATACAGAGGAGACCCTAATTGCTACATAAGGTGGATGTTATTTTGGGCGGCGCGATAAAGCTGATGCCAAAATTTTCTGCTTTGATGGCTAGAATTCCACCCAATACTGGGTGCCGCAATAGAAAATCAGGACTGGCCTTAAAGAAAGCAAACTCTATAGCAAAGAGTTCTTTGTGATGGATTAAGTAGTTTTTTAGACTTGAGCTGCCCAGAGTAGAGTGCGATTACCCGTCTTTATCCAACTTTTACATGTATCAGGGCTGATAGAAAGATCTGAAGCATCACATAAATCGCTGGCTGCTTTGGATTGGCATACTTAGCAGGCTTGTTTTATTCTATGAAGTTGTTCCCTTACTTCTGTGTAGTTTGCACTATGTCTTATGCAAATGTTTCGCCCAATCACTTTCTAAGCTCTGTCTACTCGATACACCGATCAATTCACAATGTTTTGAAAACAGTGGGGTTTGTCGGAAGGCCATCCTTCTTAACAAGCACGCTAAAGAAGAAGATTTTGTTTGCGCCGAATATGCACTGATCCACATTATCACGAGTCGTAGATTGACCATGTAGTTTTTCGCGGCAGTATTTTTGATTTACGTTTGTGATCAAAAATGTCAGCATAATGCGTCTGTATATAGGATAAGTAGATCTTGACGAGCTAATGCATCAGACAATTGAGTGTCGCAGGCGGTGTTTGACAACTTTAAGGTCATGACACACCGCTCTCAGAGCTTACCACGGTTAATGTCATGTCACTTTTTCATAATAGAAGTATAACGCCCGTCAAATAGCCTGATCGCATTGTACATTGTACACTTCGCCATTTTGTTTCCAGCACATTTTCTAAATAATTGACATTTGTGCCAAGGTGGAAGCTACATTGACTTACTGTTAGCTGATACGATGCAACATTTGCCCTGTTGCTTCTTGAGACAGAATCTCGGCACATAAATTTTTAGAAGGCTTACTTTTCTGAAACTGTCTCGCCTTATGCTTATCAAAAATTGCATTGATGACTTTATCTTGCTTTTTGGTATAGACTATTACTGTATCACGCAGATTTTGGCGTCTGGAGCCAAATCATATTCATGGTAAAAGCTTATTGGAGGTGAATCCAAAGACGTGACTCGTAAGACCGCATCTTGAAACAGAAAATTTCGGATCTGATAGATTTTTAAAAACTGATGAACCACTCAGTGCTTTATATGCCTCGCTCGTGCCTTCAAAGGTCAATTTACCACAAAAAATAGTGATGAGTAGTTAAGCTCTTCTTGGAGATGTTAGGTAAAGTTTTTGGCTACGTCATCAGGTCTACAATTTTATTTGATGAAAGCTATCGTAGCCAAAGAAGGATCAAGACTTATCGTACCTTTAGACGTAACGATTTTCCCATTAACAGAAGTAGATAGCCAGGCACCATCCTCAAATTCCTAGGCCGTGCGAGTTTAAGATGAAATGCCCTGTGTTTGCACGATGAGTGCCATGTGTCGCCGTCTTCTCATTGACACCATGGTGTTTCCGACAATGTTAGTTTTGTTTGACACGATCACGTACTGATGCACAAAACGTTTTTGGCACTGCAATAGTGTTGCATTGTTGATTAGAGTCTTACCGTAAAATGTACGCCCTTCCATTAGCATCAAATGGTAGTGCCCTAATTGCCTCGACCTTAGGCTGACTATACCACGCACGGTACACGTCAAGCGCTGTCTTGGCTATCACTGCATAGTCGGTGACGTCTCACTCCAGCACAATGCCTTGGGCAATGACAAAACATACCTTGCATGGTATGTACCAACCTAGTCAGCTGATCCAAGGTCTGTGTTTGAATGAGCTATTCAGTTGTTATAAGAAAAAATGGCACCGCTCATGATAAGTGTTGATTTGTGGACAGCGTGTCAATCGAGTGCATTAACTCATGCTGCCTATAACTACCATCTTATCACCAGCATGCAGCGAACGGCAATTTCACTTAAGCCTTACCGATTGCTTTACTTGCTGCTCTACGTGCAACAGCAGGACATCACCCGCACAACCTCAATTAAAGGCAATCATCACTCGTGACATACAGCAAATGCTGTATCTGACGAGAGCCACCTCGTCTTTTTCGTGTCACCCTCAGCACCTTTATTATTCCATTCTGACAATCCAACTTTTAGTATATCATCCAAATGGTTTTAGAGCCGTATCACGAGAGTTTCTGTTCTTAAATAGTCAATCATCAAAGCTCCACTAGAAGCAAAAAAAAATTCGCTGACGTTCGATCAACCTAATATACGACGCTACGTCTTATTTTTTATTTGAATTCAGGTTTTAAAGTAAGCAGCGCTCGGCGCAATCAAAGTTAAGATACTTAAGAGCTAGATCAACCGAAAGTCTCAGTACAGCAATTCTCGCTCCTTTCTATTTGCACACAGTGACGATGTCTTTTTAGTGCGCTTGTGTAAACTCTGTATATGACTCAATCATTTCGACAAAAACCCGTCGAGCGTAATTATGCGATTTAATTTAATTATGACGATGCATGGTTAATTATAAATTTTCACACTTGACTTGTCAGCAGATCTGGCTTCCAAGCACTATCCTTGTATAAGAAAATGCACGAGACTAAAATTTGTCAGCCTTAAACATCTTTCAAGGGCTCAGTAGAGCTTTATATCCCCCCAACAGGCAGCCCGCACCTACTAAATCTTAGCCTATTTATGCAAAAATATAAAGGCGACTATATTGGGTTTCCTAAAATTGG
Source organism: Plasmopara muralis (assembly GCA_003676415.1). NCBI lineage: Eukaryota > Oomycota > Peronosporomycetes > Peronosporales > Peronosporaceae > Plasmopara > Plasmopara muralis. The sequence goes on along the minus strand of RCHQ01000068.1, from coordinate 132,767 downwards.
ACGTACTTGGCGTAGGGGGGGCGAATAGCAACTATCACGATAAATGGAGCATCGATGGATGTTTATATGCTAGACAGAAGCTCTAAAGTCCTCCGCATCTTAGTCAAGACTGACGGGATCGTTCCGCTGGTTCTATAAGCCTCTACCCGTGACGCCAGATATCTATATAGGCATTGCATGTTATTTCTACGGTCTCCATTTGAGAGATCAAATATTAAAAAAATACCGTTGTCTACATGTTTTCATGGATGCTTATATGCTGGACAGAAGCTCTAAAATCCTCCGCATCTTAGTCAAGATTGACGGGACCGTACCGTTGGTTCTATAAGCCTCTATCCGTGACGCCAGATATTTATATAGGCATTGCATGTTATTTCTACGGTCTCCATTTGAAAGATCAAATATTAAAAAAAAATACCGTTGTCTATATGTTTTCATGCGCAGTAACTTGTAAATAAGGAAGGGTGTCATAATCTCTGAGAGAGGTTAGATGAACATCTCGATAAAAGGAAATTGCTACCGCAGTATAAAGTCCATCAAGTGCTTCTTGCCCTGGTGAGTGCTCAAATTTATCTCAGGTGAAAAATGCAGCCTGAGCTGCGCTATTGCACATGAGTGCCCATTTGCGTGCTCTATCACTGAGCTTCGAAACGACCAAATGTACTCTCTGTTGCTCTAACCAAAACAAGTCGAATGTCATGGTTTTTTATTCAGACAATGACTTTTTTTTTACCTTTAAGGGTCTCACGTTTCTTATTGTGAGCAATAACGGCTGGGATGAGACTTCCGTCTTCAAAGACGGCTTCACTGCAGGACAACCTTGGTTACAGGTGCTCCGAATAAGCGTTATTTGAGCTAAATAGTGCGTTTTGAAACGTAAACTAAACCTTTTCCATGCTTATCGATAAGCCGTGCAATTACTGTGACATATTGAATAAACTATTAATGTTCATGAAGCAGTGGTCACCGGACCATGCAATGCGTTCTATAAGCTTTGAATACTGTTCTCATCGATGTTCGAGTAAATTTAATCACCTAGTGTGACGCACAGTTGCTTGTGTAATCAGTCAGCACTTCACCCCCATATATGCAATTCGAGTCTCTATGAACGGGCCTTGCACGAAGCCGGACTTTCATACTTGTAAACTGAGTGTTCGATAGAACAGAGCCATAACAATAGCGCTTCTAGTGCTCGATATACGTCTTACCAGTGACAAATGCTTCAAGTAAAAAGTGTCCCGAAGTAAGAAAAAATAGGAAGAATTGATCCCATAGAGTACTTTTTGCTTAGATAGGAACTACATGGTGTAATAGTGAGCCTGTGTTATATTATGATGTTTGCTAGTTGGCGCCTGCACTGTCCTTTATGCGTTGTACTACATTATTTTTGACGTGTTGCACTATGGTAGACGTCAAGAGCAGCGTAGTAAAATATGAAGCGAACGAGCTAAACTATGAGGTGCTGCTGGTGCCTCTGCATTGAAAAGCCACTCACAAGCGTAAAACCTAAGACTACCCAAAATTCTAACAAGTTCAATTCATTGATATCTGTCAGTGCTTATTGTTTTGGACTACGCCACCTTTCTTGTGAAGAGTAAGCATAGCGTCGCTGCCAGTTTCGATTTTATAGCAACAATGATAAGGCACTTCATATGCATGATAAACTATATATAACCTCGATAAGGCACTTCGTATACACAGTAGACTACGTATATAACTCCACTATTTTGGTACATACTGCATACTCTGAATTCCTACATATAAATGTATTAATCCTTTCTTATCTAAGAGTATTTAAATACATTGTCGGATACGCATTTCTTGATTTCATCATTGATAGAAAGTGGAATGCCGCGTTCAAATGTCCACCTTCATTGAACGTGAGGAGCGGTAAAAAGGCGTTTTGCAGATGAGACTCTTTTATATAATGTGCGCATCCAGCATAGTACTTTGTCGCTCAAAGTAAGTATATATAATATTTTTAAGTGTAAATGTGCCCAATGTGTTAGCTTAAAACCTTCGTGTTGACAGTAAATTTACATAATGTTAACCTCAATGTCGCCTTTCTCGATATTACAGCGTCAAGTGGGTTAAAAAAACAGTCGAGTAAAAAAGGTCTGATGCACTAGCGCATTTGGCAGGTAATATTCGAAATGTCGTGAGACTTGGTAAGTCTCTTGATATTTCGCATTTAGGTACGTGCGCAATCGCGTGCGACAATCGTGGTAGTTGTTGTTGTTGTTGTCTAGTGTGCATTCACCCGCGCATACCAAGTGTACACTGCCATTGCCTTCGTTTAACTTTAAAGCACCGCCGACTTGTAAGCTTATAATTCCATGATATTATCGAGCTTTGCCAACAGAAAGTTCGTAGACAAATTCAGTAGATAAGCTCAAAACCGCTTTTACAGAGTGGCTTTTTTCTAGATGGGAGAGAGCGCTCAAAAGTATCCAGTCCGAGGAATAACTATTAGCTGCAAGTCATAATTCACCTTTAAAAAATTGGAACGGGATAGACTAAAACTCAAGCCCGTACTCTCTGTAGCAGCAGCTCTTCATTAAGAGGGTCCATCAACTTGTGGCTTTGGAAGTGAAATCAGACCAAGTGCCAAATGTACCCACTCTCTACTGCCTTTAAAATAGCTCCGACTGAACGATGAAAGAAACGCTAGAACATTTAAATTTCGCTCCAGCGTGCAGGTTCTTGGAACCAGTAAAAGCGACTTAAATGACCTTTCGCAAAAGTCACCGGAATGAGCATTGCGAGTACTCGATCATAACCAATTTTCTCGTCGTCCTTGCAAATCGTTTTCGAATCCCCACGTTCTAGTCACTGCACCATCAGCATTGCAAAACCGCAGTCGAGCATGGAATCCTTTCGAAACAGCAGCAATGCGTCGTTGGTGCAAACTTCAGAGACCAAAAGCAAGAGTCGCCGCAGTTGCTCAATGCACGGCTCCACTTCCATGTCATCGTCATACACACCGTCGCTGTCGCTGGCATCAGCTCCACGCACCGTTGAGATCATGTGGGAAGGTGTCACAGCGCCAGGCTTTACGCTCAAGCGGAAGCGTACGGGTCTCATCGTCGTCAGTACTGTGACGCCTGATATGCAGATGACTACAAAGCTTTACGTTGGAAGCACACTTCGACTTGTCTGTGGCTTTCCTGTCGATAGCCTCACACTGGAAGACGTGAAGAAGGTCATGCTCATGGCTCCAAAACCCGTGAGTCTCGTGTTCGTGAATGCAAGAGCCGTATTTATCGAGAATAGAGACGACACGAAAGCGCAAAAGAAAGCTTTTCGTCGACTGTCAGCGTCCACGACCGTTTCCAGTACAAGCGTGCGACACAGCACGAGTTTCGAGATGAGGACTTTTGATGAGGACGATAAGAACAGTGACAGTGACAGTGACAGTGTCAGCTCAATAGTCTCAGCGCCAACATTATTCTCCAGAAGCAGACCTTCAAGGAAAGGCAAGGTCTCTAAGCTTCAAGTGGCTCTACGTCGTATCAATCAATTATTAAATCGTCCGGTGCGGCGATCGAGCCTGCATTCTGCCGACAGTAAGAGCATCGTCGTGTAGGTCGAATGAGTGAACAACTTTTACACATACTTCTCTATATATATGTATTACTTATTGCAGAAATCTATGAGTTTGCCAATATTGAAAACAACGATCAAGGTCCTAAAAATGGTCCTCGTTTCGAAGTGTCCGCTAGAAAATGTTGTCCTGGTCAACCTCGTTATAGATTTGGAATGCGATAAAAGGAAAATCATAATGGTAGAAAGTTGTAATTTACCTACGCAAAGTTTGTAAAATGATCGCCTACACGAGCTGCTTTGCCTTGCTTCGGTAGCGACCAGTTGCCACACACTTTACAGACACGTTCAGACCCACACTTTCACTGCCATTCCGAAACACAGTATAAGCACGACTTCCTTGTCGCATTAGTCGCTCAGATCAGGACAGCATACTGCAGACTGGTGCGAGATCGGTAGAGCTATAATCGTTGCACATAGCTTCGCTAGTTTGCTAGAAAGGGCACATTTCTATAGACATTGTACCCAATTTGGATCGATTTGGGCTTTATGAACTCGTTAAAGCATCCTTTTCCATCTTCAATGGAAAGGTATCACGATTTAATTCCTTCTATTGTACGCAGCGATTAGCTTACGTTGCACAATACTTGCTTGCTTCTCCTGAAACGAGCTTCGTTCTACATAAAATTGTAGCTTTTAGCGTTCGCCACAGCTTCATTAATCCATCCGACAACCTCATCGTCTCTAAATGCTTCAAAAAAGTAGTGGGCCGCCTAAGAACTCTGCTACAGCCATGCATTTCATAAAAGTGGGTCCTAACTGCTGGAGCGTCCCTAAAAAATGGTCAAAATTGACCTCTTCCTTATTATCACCTTCAAAGTTACGCTACTAGAATTTCCTCTACTCCCGTCTTTCCTTACACGATCTTGCTTGCGTAAACATTAGCAAAACGTTTATGACCAAAAAGGAATGGGTCGTTATCTATCTAGACAAACTCTATTAACTGAATTTTTGCTACATTGTTAAAATGTGGCATGTATGAAACGAGTGGATTTTGTTAAGCAACGCGCGTATTTTTCACAATTTTGACGACGAGAGTGTAAGCTGCAGCTTGACCTGTGCCAGTCTTCCTTCAATATTGATGCGGTTTGTGTAAAACACCGAAACTGTTCATTACTATCTGCGGCCTCCTATTTACCATCTTCTTTAAAGTAAGCTATAAACAACGCGAAGAGCTCAGTCTCACCTAAGCGAGAGCGCCGTATTGACCTTATTCGTTGTAGTCTACTTGTAAATTGTTATCACAATAGCATGCCAATCTTTGTCGATTTGACAGCAACAAGCTCGCACTGCTTTCGTGGCAATGGTCAATGCTCAACGTCACAGTACTTTGTGTCTGACATGAGGTCAACTTTGTGTCTGCTGTTGGTGATTCCTCTTACTTATTAATTTAGTCACGTTTCTCATTTTCAGAGAGCTACTACCATATGGATGCTGCCAATGGTTCTTGTCTACCCACAATTGAACATTTCAGACTCGCCGTTCACATATTATGCGCGTGGACATGAATCATTAAAGATCTGTTAGGCAATATCAAGCGGCTGGTGCGTATGCTACTTAATCCGGCATCATTGATCAAACGCTCGTTTTGGCTTTAGGGAGGCCTATAGTGTCTTGTTGGTAAACGAACTAAGACAGACTTGTATTGGTCGATTGCGCGCGCTTGTCCGTTGATGCCCTACTTTTTTTCGACGTGATGAAGTCTATAGAGGGTCAAATCGGGGTGACCTATTTTTGCTTTTGTGCTATATCGAAATATGGGTTATTAGTTTGAGCTTACCAGACACAAACGCTCGTCAATAAAAGGAAGGGAATGCATGGGGCGTGCAATGAGCCCATTGGTTGCTCACCTGCACGCAGTGTGTAAGGATACAATTCAGTGGTATCTTTAGACGACTCAGTTTGATAGTACGAGCCACAAGCTTCCAAGCAGAGCTTGGACTTTGCTGCAGGAAACACTCAATATAAACTTGATGTTTAGAGTTGTGTATTTGATCATAAGGCGTAAGTCCTACTTAATTTGTACAGATGGTAACTGGTGCGCGCGGTGCTTTGTATCCTAAATGCCGGTTGCGTCAGACCCTGACAACGCACCAGGTGCAAAAAACAAGAAATGTGGCCAATCTGGGTTCACTGCCATACAAAGTGCTTTGCAAATTATTACATTCTTCTTAAGCCTTCCACGAAGTAGCACAAATTACAAAAATAATGTCAAAATAATTGAAGCGAAAGTGTTATTTGTAAGGAGTCACGGAATTTCAACTCGTGTGCATTAAAGTTACAAGAGCCACTATTTGGTATGGAGCATAAGTCAAAGTAAGCTTCGAGAATCAAAACAAAGGCAGTCCTAGATACGAAGGCATCAGTAGAAAAGTGTCAAAGGTTGGATGATCACAGTCCAATGGATGTAGATCAAACTTCTATGCTAGATAGTCCTTCTATAAACATTATCCGTCAAATGATTTTGTCGGTAGAACTTAATTCGTCATTGGAAATATAAAACCAGTATTAGACTGGATATAGAGACTGATGGTAACTTTCGAAGTCAGGCAGATAGCATTCGTATTGTATTTTAGCGTAGAACGAAGACCAATTCACGCTCTAAGCAAGGAGGTATGGTAGCCGTTCTACAGAAATGTCTAGTGATACCGTAAGGCTATCGAACGCCTTAGCGACGTTTCACATTGAGGTCACACGATTGTTTTGACCAAAGCAGTCTTTTGATCAAATCTAAATGATTTAGTATTCTTACAGAGTGCACCCGTACGTATTGTTAAACAATACTTGTCATTTGGAGTATGCGTTTGTGATGTAATCATGCCACTGTTTACCTTATTACGGGTATGTACCAATCAATACAATTTGTTTGTATCCGGACGCAGAAAGTATGGCATGTATCGACTTCTACACCATGCCAGTCTTGCATTTTTAGCAAAAAATGCATTAATGAGATTACAAGGGCCGAGTGGTAATTGCGGTTTTCCGGCGACACAGTAGTTCATCTTTAGCACGAGGTCAATCTTGTGCACAATTCCGCTACGATGCCACTCTGATGGTGGGTCTCTCTCTGGACACCACATCCGAATATGTCTACATTAAAAGCCACACCGAATCTTGAGACCCTTGCCTTTCTCAGCGTTATATTTCAGGTTTGAACGGAAGGATGCCTGATTTGCATGTAATTAATGACTCTACCACTCCCCTTAAAAAAATTAGGCAACTAACTGGTTTAGCTAGTCATTCAAGGCAAAAGTCGAATTGAAGCTTTAAATCTGTATTTTTTCAGAAATTCGATTGTCATAAATTGATGACACACCCTTTTTTTATGCTGCCACGGGTTTAAGAGGCAGTATCAGTATCCACCACTCACCCTTCCCCTTATGTCAATTAGCACCTGGCATCAGGATAAGAGTACAACGCTTGCATAGTAATAATCCCGTACACAATAATAATTTGCGAGGAAAGAGCAAGTGATGTCTATCAGAAATAAAAGGTCATGGAAATGATCTGACGCCGCATCGAAAAATAGTGATGAACGGGTTCAGAGTCGATCGGGTTGTTTGTTTTTAATGCTTGCAGATGCCCCGTAAATGAGCTGACGCAGCTCCAATGAAACGTTTAGGGTGGAATCAGGGTTGGTCATATTGTTTGTTGCTGATGCTTGTAGAAGCTTTGATGGGCCATATAAGAAGCTTGTCTATTTGTGAATGGTTAGCATTATGACAACAAGAAAAAGCATTTTGAGCTTTTCAGTAACGCCTGGCAAAAAGTTATGTCGTTAAGAGTATTGCGATAGTTTAAACGAGAAAATAAATAAAATCGCAAGCGGCCGATGATTCAATGAGCTTGCTTATTTTCGTCCTTTGTTTTAGTGGATCTCGGTGAAAGTAATTCCGTGACTGATATATCGTCGCGCAATCTAGACTACAAGCGTGAAGCCCCCCAACGCAGCTTGATATAGCTACTGAAAGCATATAAGATTCGCAAAAACGTGGTGACAACAACCAGGACAACCATGACGGCAGTGGATCAAAGTGTGATGACAGTGTGGAAAAATTCAGAAGATGAGCCAAATTCCTCATTACTAAAGAATACTTTGCTTACCAACCAGTATTCCACACGAGTATATTCCCGACGACGAAGGTCTGAAACAGCGTAATCTATAATAGCCACGATTCTGTATCGGCAGGCCACCCTGATCTTCTTTCAAATCTACCTGGCAGGTACTACTGGCCGAAAATGACGAAGCGCATCCACAGCTATGTAAGTCTTGCGAATTGCGTCAGCACAGCAAAGCTCAGCAGACTGAACTACTTGACACTTTAGTCGCTGGGTGCCTTAAAAGACAAATGGGTCGAAAATTCAATGGACCTCATCGTGTCTCGTAGACCAATAGTGGTTTCAATGCCGGCATTGTGATTGTTGATCGCTTTTTAAAAAGGGCTAATTTAATTGCCACGAAAACAGCAGACTATACTGCAGAATTGCAAACGTCTTAAGCGAAAAGTACTTACCATTTTATTGGAAATGATCTTTGAGGTGCTGATTTAGTAGAATAGAAAGATCGATATGGCCTTTTGCATCTCGCGAATATAGCAATAATTGACGCGTACACTATACATATGAATTTGGAGCAAATATGATATATGCGCTTATATGCCTGATGAGGTAGCATCAGGTCCGGAATTTACGAGTAAAAGATTTAGCACAAGCGTTGCTACTTCGTCAAGTGATTTTACTCAAGGTCGCTTGGGACTGAATGGGCGAAGCAAAATAGCACAAAATACTTGTCCAAAATTTGAAGTTGGCGACATAATGCTTTTGAACGGCGTAAAATTGATTGTCTGTAACAAAATGTTGCTCAGTCCAGGATACTCGCGCAAAGACATGCTGGCCTCTTTCTAATCGTGAAAATTTTACACGAGAACGAGTTCAAATTACCGGCGGGATTTATGCTGCCAAACCGCATCGCGAGAACCGTAGTGTTGGCAAAAAGTGAATAAGGTTTTGTTGGCCGTTGGCTTCGAGCTTACTGGACACAGTAAGTACAAGAAAATCCTGCAGCACAAAACTTAGAGGCTTGGTGAACCGAGAAGGAGGTCACATATGTGTGCGCTAACGATGGCCTATACATCCCTCTCTGTACTGCCAAGCGTGACGCACATAAATTAAACAAGCACACGTCAGCCAATGTGTTATGCTTGGCAATTACAGCGGATTCTAGTTGAGTAGCAATACCGCCTGCAGCTAGTAACATGCTACTCTTGCAACATTTATGATTTCAAGCTGTTTGATGTAGCGAAATTGTGGTTCACTTCAATTTAAGTTCGTTTCGATAGCTATAGCGCAGCACGGAATAATTTTCCCATCGTCGCCTAACTCCAGCATCGTCTTTCTATACTTTCCGTGTCGCACGACATTCATGTATCATCCTAGCATCAAAGGCAGAGTTGTAACACCCAATAAGGATGCCTTATGTTCAACGGAGTTTATAGGCTTATTAAAGTGTCATAAAAGGTAGCTTTAATGCTACTCAATCTCTACTATACGAAATCGTAGAGAAGAGCGTCATAAAAAAGGGTCTCTTTCAAGCAAGGATAGGAAGCCTCCAAAGTTCAACATCTGGTCTGTGAATCAAGCCACACCCTGACGACATACGACCCACGAGTCAAAATCACCTTCGCGGAAGCATCGAAACCGTACCTGGCTCATGAAACGTAGTCTTGCAACAACAAGTGGTGCCCCATCCTCCTACCACTCACGCCAGTCGTCAGCCAAGTCGTTCAAATTAATGGGACAAAACTATCCGCCGTCTATTTTTTAAAATTTACATTTATCGGGTTGTATCGAAAGTATCCGCAGTTGCACGGTGGCTTGACTCGACGACTCATTGTCGTGGGTCGGATCCCTGTCATGGCACGTTCGCGCTCGCTCCGAGCACGAGGGTGAGAGTGCAAACGAGGGCATTGAGTCTACACGACAATGCTTTTTTCAGCAGCACAATGTAGGCCCGCTTGTCGCACGGGACGATTCAACAATCGATTGAGCCGATCGAGCGCAACTTGGAGCTTGGACACTTTGCGCTTCTTCGACTCGTTGCTTTCCGAGCGGGTGCTATAGAACGCTGACATGTCACTGCCACTGTCGTCACCACGATCTTTCGAGTCCTCGGTCGTACTTGTACTGATCATGGTACTTGAAAGCGCTGGCGACCAGGAACGAGACGAGAAGAAAGGCACCGTCATGAACTCGTCCACGTCGTGCGTGCTGTCGACATGCCCAATCACCACGTCGTCGGCGTTGACAAACACAAGACTGACGGGCTTTGGGGCCATGAGCATGACCTGCTTGACGTCTTGCAACGAGAGGCTTGTGATGGGAAAGCCCCCGACAAGTCGCAATTCGCTGCCAATGTTAAGCGACGTGGCGGTGTGAATCTCGTGGGTCACGGTACTGACCAAGATGGCCCCCGTCCGCTTTCGCTTGAGTGTAAACCCGGGTGCAGTGACGCCGCCCCACATGATTTCCACCGTTCGTGGCGCGGACGCCAGCGGCAGCGAAGCTTCACACCACGAGGCACACAATGACGACGAGGGCGACGACGTTGACAACATGGACGAGTGGAGCGAGCGACAGTGGCGACGGCTTTTCGTGGGACTTGTTGCCCGGCACGAAAAGGAAGCACTCAACGCCTCCATCGAGTGCTGCGGTCGCTTGAGACTCATGATTGAGGCGTCCGGTGCCGAGATTGAAACGCTTGGGCGCCTGCTGTCGCCACTGGTACGAAATTGGAGAATGAGATAGTCGTGCCGGTACCAAGCACGAGATCTACGCGGTTTTGTTCCCCGTAGGATCTGGTACGCTCGCAAATGCCGTTTGAGAGTTTTGAATGGATACTTGCAAGAGGGAACAACCTTGAAAACCTTTAAAACCCGATGGCCTTGAGCTTTTTTTCATGTACCCTCTATTTGGACCGCCTCTGTATGTACCAGCTCAATGGACGATTGAGAACGTACGGTGGCCATGTCCGTGCCATGTCCGATGCGCCAGCGACCCGCCCAACTCTGTACCCGTGTTTCCCGTGCTTATAAAATCTAATATATATTCATGGAAGTATCGTACTATACATAGTACAGGAGGGGCAATGTAGTCCATTGTGACTGTAGAGGAAATGCGAGCAGATACTATGCCGCTAAACTCACAGGATCATTCCGTTGCTTTTAGAGGATGTGTTGATCGTGCAACTATTGACAAAAGAAAAAAAAAAAAAAGGTAAGGTGACACTTATTTGGAACCATCTGCAGATCTGACTAATGTCCTTGATTGTAACAAAGGGATGAAGCTCAAATTTCATGGCGAGTCATCCGGAGGATGCCATTACGTGTCGTACAATGACGTAAATTTAAATTCCAAGGACGATATCGTACAAACAACAATTGAAAAACATCCCGAAGGACGATGAGGGTGTGGTAAAGGCATACTCTTTTCGTGTGAGCAAGGTGTTTCGAGCCAACGAGAGTGAGAAAGACGCATGACCATTACACTTTTATGGCTTCAATCCTGGTGTACGTGACTTGGCTGGTCGCCGGAGATATCCAGATTCTGGTCGAAAAAGGCTGTCAAGAGCATGGATACGGATTCTTTGGGCTTGTCATCAAACGCGGTATGAAACGTGTAGGCATTGTCGCAAAGAGAGTGAACTTTCAGGTAGGCATATTATATAATCTTGACAGATGTGAAGCTCTGGCGAACATCGAAAGGATACGAAGGATTTGGCATAACCCCGAACTACAAAACATGGGTACTTTGAATAACATGACGAAGCGTAAGTAAAATATGACGAATAAAAGGAGTTAGGTTATAACAGCAAAAAATATTTGAGGATTTCTGAAAAATAGGCTTAAAGTCCTGTAAAGCGATTATTATCTTTACTACGAAGTATGTGTAATCATGTTTAAGATATTTGGGAACCATTTAGAAAACCTCTAAAATAATGATCGATGATTCGAACAGAGCACGGATTCCAACACTAGCTTCCGTGATGATCATTGCCGAGAAGATTGATGCCATGCTGATTGCTGTCAGACGGTAATTAGCACACAGCAAACACAAGAGTCACGGTTGTATTTTTAAAAAGTGTAACCCACCGTGCATTGCATGATACTACTGTTGTTGTGACACACTGCGCAAATGATGGGTGGGTGTCACCACTGATTTTATAACTTTCTATTCATCCTTCTTTCTCCTACTACCCACCATACTCTATTATCAGAGTTATTATAAACTTACACCAAAAATACGTGTCAGCTCAAATGTGATATATCGCACTACCTACCCCCCATCTGTGACAGTATTACGACAATGTCTCATTAGAAGTGCCACTGAGGCACGTTTGGATTGCTAGACGAAAGCTTCGACCAGGTAGCCTCCTCGTTCAAATCTTAGATGCAACAATGACCAAGTAGCTTCATCTCGCTGTCGCAATCAACCCGCTCCCTTTCTGTCTTAGCTTTCTAATGACGTCGTATGCATGTAGTTGCGTATCAAGCCGCTTTTGTCGTGCAATGGCAGATCTTGTCTTTACTGATTGTTGCACAGCGTTTTACAACAGACCGTTCACACCAGTTATCTTACTTCATTATGAATGGTGCCATCGTGTGGTCGAGCGAACTCACTCGCGTGCGCCGGACCATCTTTGAGTTCTGAGTAGTGAAGAAATGCACTTAGATCCCCTCTCTATTTTAATGGGCTACTTACAACCTTAGAATTAATAGAAAGAGCGGTAACGTACACGATACCTCTATAAAAAGATACCGATTTGTCAATAAAGACTTTGTTTTAGCAAATTAACCCACTTGTACCACTTCGTATTCGCAGGGTCAAGTGCTGATATGAAGTAAATGCAATTTGCACAGCGAAAAGTGCTGATTTACACCCAAGGTTTCCTAGGCACTCAAGGAGGAATCGCGAATATCTATATGCTAAATTAGTGTTTGAACAAGCGTTTCGAAATTATTCGAGCCAAGTTTTATGTTGTTCCCTTTTTTTCACTTCGTGTAGTCCCACAGAGACCAGCCAAAATTGAAAGGTAAATATCTACACGACTCAGTGCTTGAAATCAAGCACTCAATTATTCGACTTAATAGCAATGCGACGGAGCTATAACTACGCCACGCAGTGTATCCGTGATTCTACCACGGTGTCAACAAACGTAAGAAGCATTCGTTATAACACATCTTCTTCCATCTAGGTGTTGAGCATGAGCACCTCGGCCCATTAAACTCAATATACGTACTCTTTGTTTCATCTAAATGCAGGGCATAGATAGATACGAAGTAGCCACACCATTTCTTAGACGAAACCTTAGAATTTACTTATCACGCATGTCCAATATGCGCGATCAATATTTTAAAGTGTAGAATTAAAGCCCTTTCACTAATCAGTCATATAAAGAAAATCTATGTAGACCTACTAGCGATTTCAAAAACTCTGCTTATAGCCAAAAAAGGGCTAGAGCAAAATTGACAAACTTAAGGACGTTACATAGGTGTAGAACGAAAGCTCAATTTCTCGGCACCAGGCCGTGCGCGGCGCCTTCTTTCCACCCCCTAAGAAATTGGTAACATTACGCCAATTTGTTGTAGGGCTCGACCGTGCCGCTTAGGCTGTGGCTGAGTAAGTCTACCTTAACGCATTTGGAGCAGTTGCAGCCACACACGAAATGTAGGCATGACATAGCTTATTGTACCTACATCAAAGGCTGTGCGTGCGGCTAAGGCTGGGAGGGGGGACCAAAAATATCGCTCACCAAAGAGATACTTGGGAATAGGAGGCTCTCAAAAGTTTTTTTTAGCTCCACCACGAACAGGGTGCGCATGCACCTCGCACCCATATGCATGGTAGTCCTCAGGCACCACCGTATATGAGCGACAACGATGATAACGAATGCCGCAAGGACATAAGCGAACGCTCACCTGACTCTTTTTTTGACTTAGACAAACAAGAAGTCAAATAATAGCTCAAATGCTGTCGGACCAAGTTCATTGCCCGGGGTGAAACCTTAATAGGTGTAAGTAAGACTTGCCTTTAAGCTTACCGGTCATGCAAAAGGCCTCAACCTTTGAGACAGAGAATTCCATGGCGACCTGGCAGGTAGTGACTCGGTCTGTTGTATTCGCGTTAGTGATGTCTCCTTCTATGCAAAGGCCTCCAATGCAGCCAACAGGCGAAAACATTCCCGTATCTGCAAAGGGTTGGCTCACTGCATTGCACTTGTTTCGCAAATGTATACACTCAATTTATGCTGAAGCATAAATTAGTTGCTTTTAGCTTAATACACTCTTTGAGTTTCGCTCCCGATGAAGAAGTCGTAATGTATGGTTCACAGTACCCTTAAACCATTGCGTACATTATTAAAGTCATAAGACTGGTGGATTACACGCACTTCTCTTCTATTATATGCAATCCAAGTCTTAGTGGGAAAATGTATTAAATCGATTCATCAGGCGAAGATCTAATGCAAGTGTTGTTGGTTGCATTAGCGAATCTAACCAATAAGTGGTGGGACCGAAAACATTCATACCAATTATATATATATTATTGAGACACTTCGAAATCTAGAGACCGAGAACAGCAAATAGTCGCTCATTGAAAAAACACATACCTTTCTGCATGCTTTATTAGTGCAAGGTGCTGTGCAGCTCGTCACAAATTACGACCAATATCACCTATTTGCAGGTATGTAGTATGCTTTAGTCGACAAATCTTGTAGTTTGATCAAATTCGTCATTTTGCCGCAACAAAATGCCAAACAGATTTCTATTACAGGACCTTTTAAGTGCAAGTCATGCTCTCGTAAGAGACACGTAAAGAATACACCGCTACTACGTCAGAAATGATCTTTCTGTAATTATTGTGCTTTTGCAAACAGTTATCACTCAAAGCATAATGTAAACATTGATATTAATATAATGTCGACTTCTTCAATATCTTGCGCGTATAGTAAGACCATTTAATAATTGTACAATAAAACGCTTAGTAAACAACATTATAATTACCAAAGATGGCAAAAGGAGCACATATTATAATCTCCACAACGACAAAGGATTAAGATTTGGTATGCGATAGACCTGTTAAGGTTCATGGTGGTTTAATTTAGGCCAAGAAAGAACATTATTTTTGGTCTTTACTACTATCACATATACGAGTAGGGACCAAGTCTTTGAAGTCCTCCGAGAGCTGCCAAATGGTCACGACAGTGGCATAAATATTGCATTCTTTCATAGTTAGTCGGTCTTGCAAACATCGAGTGTCTTCGACTAACCGAAAACTGGTGGCAATACAGACGTTGTGGTGTTTGCTGCCACCTGAGCAATATGATGTACATTGACCTTTTCTAGCCAAAATCACGAGGGAACAAAAGCAAGATGGGCTTAGTATACAGTATCTAAGTAACATGGTCAGCCGGACACTTTGTGTAGACTAAGTTTACCGCGATTTGTCTCTGCGTTTTGACAAACGCTTTCCACTTATTAAAACTTGCTCGCTGATGTCAGAAGCAGAGGATAGGGTCAACTCAATCGAGCTCTCAAAGTCACGCGGCACAGTATGTGCGCCGATGCGCCACGATTATTTACCGACAAGATAGCGGCGGTTAAGTCGACAACGCGGACACACGCATCGACGGCGTTTGTACTCAATTATTATATGGGTAAGTATCTCATATTTCCGGCGCTTCTACCTGCACAAAAAAGTCGGCTTTGTAAAATTGGCAGGTCTATGAATGCGAATAACTCCGCACAAGACAGTTATATTAACCTTAGGACAAACGTGAAAGAGACAATTGAAATATATTTGGTAAGGGGTTTTGATACGAAAGACCTTGTGTAACTTCGCTTATAACGAAAATTATAGATCACCTTTCGTTGGACTTGAAAAGGCGCGCTGTCGGTATTATGTTCGGAATTCTTAAGACTGTATTGACAGACCTAACATTTTTATCAGGTCGTATAACGATGCAAATGATTTTCGAGCCTTATAAAAGTCTTGAGGTGCAATAGTACATCGCTTAAGCGTTGATCCCGCGCTCAACCATGCTGGGGAGGCGAAGATGGGTGACTCAAAGCCAGCTGAAAAGGACAAAAGCGTTGACACTTTGATAAAAACGCCACTTATAAGACTGTGTGCTTCGAGCATCATAACTAGCCTTATATGCAGTAGAAAAGAAAGCGACGTGATGCAATTTGAACACTTCTCGATGAGACGTGGGAAAATCGGTCGACTGTATAATCCATGAATCACACGGCCGAGAGGCCCAGCAGTTTTTCAAGTGACTCGAAATACCAAAAAAGCGGCGGCTTGGCCGCCAAGACTGATTTGAAGAGCTAACCGAAGCCCGCAAATTTGGTCAAGTGTTTCGTTACCCTTTATGGAGGAGGTGCAAGACCAGTGCAGGAGCGACCATATTTAATATACTTTTGATATGCCAGTACCGCAAAGACAACAAGAACATTCAAGAAGCGTTTTTACAGGCGGCATGAGATTTTTCGCCAAGTGGCGCATTTTTCTGGCCTTATAAAGCTCGTGTGAGTGTTAAATGGGTCCGAATACGTTGCTTGAAGGCCGTTACGTATTGGCATCAAAGCAGTGGGAGCTACAAAGGTGACTTGCAGTCATTTGGCCGCATACTGATGTATAGTGGGAGCCTTTTTTGAAACTGAGCTTATAAAGTCTAGTTTGGCATCTTGCCGAAGTCAGACGCACATGAGGTACTCATAAAATGAGATAATCACACTCCAAGCATACAAATGTGATTTCATTCGCTCGGTATGATTATTTTAATAGTACCATCGTGAATCCTCGCTTAATATCCAAATAGGTTCTCTTATTGAAATGTGACGGTTACGAATTCTAAGAGTGTCCATAGGCACAGTGCCAACAAGCTTGAAGCTCTTGCTTATTCTAAAACCGAGTAGATACTTGAGAGACATTATTTGAGGTGTTTTTAGAACAGTCATAGCCACCGTAAGGCTGTGCTAAAGCAATGTTCTTAAGCTTTCTATTGCATATTTGGGTGAAGAGTGGCCCCCGACTTCTCTCGCGGCACGACAAGGCAGACGGGCATACTGATCAGCAGCATGGCCTGCTTCATTCGGAAAGCATCAGCTTTTAAGGTCCTCTTTTCTCTCGTCAGGCTCACCAATAATAAAGTGAGCGGGCTTTATGCGAAACGGTGACTTACGTTGCTCGGTTGTAAACATTCGATCCTATCGCAACTGCGCTTATGTATACAATCACAAGGCCCACCCTAAGGATGTACCAAGTATAGATATTTCTATATTCATCCCCTTATTTCTGGCTGCCGATAACTTTTAACAAAATTGGAGCTAATCATCTCTTGACAAAATGTTCCTTATAATTTATTATACAACATTTATTAATTTTTTCCTCTTTTCCCTGTTCTTATAGTTTTTTTTACTTCATGTTTAGCTGAAACAAATCGACATCCATTTGATACTAAAACATTAGAAGAAAAAAATGCGATGTATATTAATTTTATGCTTAGAAAGATTCGAACTTTCATTGACAAAATGTTCCTTTCGTTTCCCTCCTACGTGTCAGGTCATGAAACTCTAAGATTAGTCGAGTCAATGCGCGACGTTTACACCTGGCAGCATTGAATTGTGCCTTGTAGTCTGTCGAGCGTTTCCGAATCTCCGAGACATTTTCTATATCGGCTACAATGTCTTGACAGAAATCGGAGCAGATACATCTTGTCGCTTTGAACGTTAAGCTTTCGTCTGCAACGAAAGAGCTAGAAGCCACTGAATATCTCCACCATGTCGATTCATGTTGGATAACCTTATGTTAAGGAAGCTAATTCGCAGAATGTCACGTCGCTTCGAAACCAGACTCATGGCCGTTTCAAATATATTATCTTGAGTGCCACATTATTAAAAGAGCTAGATCCAAATCCGACGTTTGTGGTGAGCTGAAGGCTAGTAGATTAACGTATCTTTATAATACGTACGACGTATACACTAGGAATAGCCCAAATGAGCTCCAATTATTTCATAATGTCGAAGAGAGTCTTGTTCAGTGATGCTAACGCATACGAATTTTGGAGCTGCGTTCACTTAGCAAGCCCAACATGATGAAGAAAACCCATTATTTAGTCGTTTGTTCGCCAATGCAATGGGCTTATCGCTGCATTTCACAATCCAATTGACTTTGCGATGACTGTTATTGCCATATTTACGGCCCCGTCTGTGGCTGAATGGATCGTGTACTATATTGATAAGGTCACCAGGAGTATATGAAGTGATGTTCTGATAGTAGCCCTTGACACTGATCAGTTCGAAGTTTATCTTACTGCGACTCAAATCGTGTAAAAAATATTATTGGGAACTAATATAATTTTTGGAGTCTAGCAACATCTGATAAAGCAGAAAGGTACTACTGCAGTGAATATATCTTAATTAGATAATTTATCGCTTTCAGCCTCATTGATTCTGGTAATCTTGTCGGTATATATATGACAAGCCTAATTTCATTTAAATAGACTGTTGAAATCTATTGTATAGAGCACGCTCGACTTTTTTTCAGTAAAGCCAGCTTTTCTTCCTCAAGAACGCGGAGTCGGCACTGAAGCTCTTCACGTTCTTTGGCATCGCTAATGGCGCGTTGCTTCAACATCTGATCGAGAGCAAACATACAGCTGCATTAAATGATTGTTCTGGCCGCAACAGACTAGAAAATGAGGAATACCTCCAACGCTTGATCGGTTGCAGAGACTTTAACTTGAAAGCGTTGAGCGCTCTCATTTGTAACAAGTAACTGATCTTCCAGCTGCTTCCGGACTTGCTTCAATTCCTCGTTTTGGTGTTCTTGAGTCGCTAACTTTTCCTCTAGCAACGACCTTGCGCAATCCTGTTCTTTGCGCGCCAGCTCAAGCTCTTGTGCCCGTTGAAAATCTCGTTTAGCTTGAAGCTGCGCCTCTAAATGCTCTCGATCTTTGACTTGCGCTAAGTAATTTGCTTTTGCAAGTTCAGCTTCAACTTGTTGTAGACGTCGAGCTTCCTCCGTTGCAGCTGCTTCACTAGCAGCCAATGTGTCCCGACTCGAGCTGGTCGTGACAATGGACTTTGTCTCATCTCTTAAAGCTGCTGTAGCCTCGAAAGTAGTCGGTAAGACTGAGAGAAATGTAAATTGGAGCAATTTAGCATTCATGTGGTCAATAAACTCATCCGTTACCAAAAGTTTGACAATCTGTATACGGAACCATGTCAGAATGGAAGGGGTAAGTGCTTGCAATAGCGGCATTGCTTACATTAGTATGATCAAGTGGGAGACATAAACTCTCGCTTGAAGGTGAAATCTGGTAGTGCACGCGCAAGGCTTCCTTTGACTCGTTACCATTAGAGGTATATAAAAGATATTGTCCGGCTAAAGGTTGCAACCGAATAAGGAGCCAGATGTACATTCCTCGCACGGATTCTAAAGTTTCTACCTCGTCCAAACACTCGTCTTTGCAGTCTTGTGCATCATTTTCCCTACTAAACTCCCCTCGATGGTAATCTGATACTGCATTTTGTGTTGGAGGAAGTGGAGTCTCAGATCGAAGAAAGCCATTGAGCAGCTGATCGCGCTCTAATAAAGGCGGGCGAGTTGCTGCTCGCACATGCACATGCACAGTATCAAAGGGCAAAGATGCAGTTGACCCTTCTTCAGTGATCACTTGTATGTTTGTCTCAACATCAAGCAGGTAGCGCAATGGGCGGAGGGAGATGGCTGCAGAACCTACAACCCGAAGAGTTGTTGAAGTCATTAATACAAAGCGTCTCTCGAATATATTTATAAAACCGTACTTTCCGTATTGTTACTTAAGTAAATGACCGAAACATATAGGCTTTGTCTTTAAAGTACCAACTACTGACTTACACCACCTTTATCTATTGCTGCCATTCTCATCACCTGTGTGTTGAAACCTTGTTTGAAAACGAAAAGGACAGCGACTGTGCAAATGAGTGAAATGTCTTGGAATGCGCGCGACGTTTCTTGGGCGACTCCAAAGCGCCACGTAAATACGGTGGAGGTAAAAGTGCCGTAGGTTTTACGAGTGGTACAAATTCGTGTCCACGCGATACTTGGAAATTGCCCGTCAGCATGTTCATCTTTGCTCTCGACGTCTTTGAGCCACTTGACGTCATTTTCTCGACTTCATCCGCCGGGGACAATGAGCGCATCATTCCTGGCATCTCTGAATGTATAATACACCGTGACGTCGTCGACATGGGTGTTGCCACTCCATTCTCCAACGACACAAAATTTGTCGTACTTAAGGGACTCGACACAGTGCTCAAAGGGCTGTCAAAAGCCTGCATTTCCACCAATGAGCGTGACATGCGCTCTGGGGAAGACGGGACCTCTTCTTTTACCGATAGAACGGGCTTAAATACCTCCAGAGGACGAGTCTGCCCAATCAGCATCTCCTGTTTTAAATCTGCTGCGGTGGCTGGCGTACAGTGCTCGACCTCCATCTTAACATCCTGTTGCTGAGTCTGATCGAGGACTGCTCCATCTCCAAATCCAAAGTCCAGTAGCCTTTTTCCCATGCCAAAAGTATGACGCAACACCCTCTTTTGATCTTTACTGGCCATTGACTTGGCAACCACTTTCTCCTCGTGTGCCTGTACATGACTCGCCCTGATAGCAAAATTGCGACAATTACAACCTTGTCCAGGTGCTGTCTGATGCTGGTGATGGCTCTGTAGTGCCAATGCTTCCTCAGAGCCGTAAAGTAGCATCTGCTCAATGTCTTCCTCTGCGTCAACTAGCTCTTACAACACGAGGAATGTTAAACAATTGGACTCCCTTTACCTGATAGTACTTTATTTTACCTACCAGACTGAAAGCTTGAGCCAAACAAGGGCTCGACGGACGCACTAAAAGCGTCGGATAGCTGTAGATCTAGCATGGCGCTTGGACGGAATACGTCCACGTCAATGTCCATTTCTGCGTCCAACGTCTCGTCACACTCTAATGGTAACAACGGCACGCGCTGTATGTTGTCAGAAGTGGTGATCGCATTGTCACTACCGGATGACGAAAGCGAATAGAAGTTTGTATCGTCCAGAACGCTTACTAATTGCACTCCTGAGGGTAGCGCCATGGTCGGTGGCTGGAGAATGAATCAAGTCGATATGTGAGGTACTTTCATTAGCTGTTAAAAAGATTTGAGTTAAAGTATCGACCAATCAGTAGGCGCAAATGGTAACGTATACCTTAAATTTTGATCGTGTTGTTGAAAGCACACTATTATCTACTTTTTGTAGGCTAAATGTTACTAAACAATTTGTCGTAAAGACGAGTCCTGCCAAAGATAAAGGTCCGAAATATCTTCGTATTTTAGTAAAATTCATATCAAAAACTAATTTTCTATCCCAGTGATGCCATAAAAATTAAATAATAAGTAAACGGTCAGCACATAAGGTCGTGGCCGTTCTTCTTGACTAGATGAAAAGCGATCACGTCGACGGCGACGACGTTTCTCCCAATTGAACTCGCAGCACGCTGCCGGACAGCAACCGACTCAACGGTGATAAAAGGAAGAGAATCGTGTGCGACAGCGTGACCGTATAATCAGGGACCTCACCATCTTCAACTCGAGCAGATTGCGGCGGCAACAAGACGCAATTCACCTGCACCTTTCGCGGTTGAAGCTTGGCGGCCAACAATTTAACCAACGGCTCCACAGTAGCCCCGCTCACACCAGGCGCAACATTGACAATGATCCCCGTGCTTGCATTTGACCACGTGTCCTCGCTTATCCCGCGAGCTGGAAAACAAGTTGACGATATTGACTCGCACAAAGTTTCAATAAGAGTACTGCATTGCCACAACAAACAAATTGAGACACATCAGTTCGAATCCCATCCCTCATGCTGCCAATAGACGCGTACACGCTAGAAGTGATGCAATTCTTCAACCCTTCCTTTGAGCCACAAGCACTTGGCGGCGCTTCAATCATTTCCGAGCCCGCATAATTGATAAAATAATCAACGCGTTGGTACTTGGTAGCAATTGAGTTGCACCACTCGACTATACTTTCTTGTGTCCGAAACGACCCTAGCACAGGCAGCATCACACCACGCGGATTCTCTTCACCATCAGAAGGGTCCGGGAACCGGCCAAGATGCTTCGTGTTAAACTCGTCCAAAGCTGCCACATTGCTAAGCGCGTGTACTCTATCAGTGGCGCACAATAATCTCCAGCTGCCGTAAGAAAACCTACCTAAACGTAAGGAGCACATTAGCCCCCAAAAGCCAGAGCTGGGTCGCTATAAAAGCGATCGCTTTGTTGTCTCCACCAGTAACTACGATCTACATCAACGACAACCAAACCCAAGCACATGAGTACGTGCTCAACTTGCTTCCCTGATTCTCTGTCCACCACGCACCAATTTGTTGAAAAAAATCGTCTCCCAGTGTGGAGGATTCGTGGCATCTTGATACAGTGCACTCGACGTCATACTCTTCCCATTCGCCGTGGCTTTAATACTGTGCGAGAGCGTTGCAATCGAGCGTGGCACCGTTACCCCTCCAGTCAAATACAACGTCGCACCCTTTGCAGGAGAGCCCGCGACTTTGGCCCGTTTTTGAATGCCCTCTGCTTCTTCCCGCAGTTCGCGCACGTTCAAGTAGTCACTCACCGTGCGTTTCTGAAGCGCATTCTCATCCCCTAACATGCCACCGGATACAGGACTCGAGCGTGTAGCGATTGGAAGAGACAGCTGGCTGTACAAGCCATTGTTAATCTCGGTCCGTGCATTGCAACGGCCTTCCCGCAAATTTTGTAGAAACAATTGCACGGCCACGTCCCCTTCTGCCTCGCGTTTGTGCTTTAATAACCGCATAAACTCGGGATGCTTGCTCATCAAGTGGTTTTCAATCCGCCCACGACGACAATTGAGTCGGTTCCAGACCTTGGTCAGCTCTCGCTTGGACGCTGGATCGTCACAGAGCATGCAAACAATCACATCCTTCGGCTTGGAAGCGTCCGAAGCGTCGCCCTCGGGAGCTTCACTCGCTGTTCGATCTCCTTTCAGGACGCGATCATCCGCTTCCGTCTCGAACAGCGCGCGTTCGACGATCGGGAGCGAGTGCAACCACCGCTTCTGGAAGGTAAAGACACGCTTGCGAGAGCCAGGACCGCTTGCAGATCTCAGTGCCTCATGTTGCGTTGATAGCACCGCAGACGGCGTCGAGATGTCCACACCGTTAGTACGCACTGGCGAGGTCGACTCACGCATGGGACGAACTGGGGGGGTTGCTTCTTTAAAGACGCTTTGGTCGTGAAGTGATAATGTATGCTCGTTCGGGGGTAGGAAACCACGAATTAAAATGTAACGGGCCGCCGAGATTTTAGGGCTCTCCGTAAAAAGGGGCCTTAAAAGAATGGTGACCCTACCGGTATATACACATTGATAGAACGCGGACAATACTTAGTTTACACACAACTTGAAAGGGAGGATGAAGAATAGAGACTGGAACATGCGCTTGGAGTATCAAACCTGGTACCTCGTCGAGCGATCGAGCCGCGGGGGCAATAAGGATATACATTGTACTAAATAAATAGCCCCTTTTTGCACACGTCGATCCCTTAAAACTATCAATAATAATCGATTATTCACTAGAATATCTTAAAGATTTCTGTCTGCGCAAGGTACTATGTAACCCCGTCACATCTAAAGCACTTGTTGACAATTCACAGGTAATCGACTACCAGAAGTCTCGCAAAGAATTCTGTGTGGATAGAAGCACCTCCCCGCGTCAATCGGACGAGCAGTTTGCGACGCTCGGACGAATTGCAGACTTTTTTGGGAAGCTGCATTTGCAATTCTCCGTAGTCGAAGCCCATCATGGCCCCGACCCTCACGAGGATAGTCGGTGCCCGAGGTTTTAGGAAGCGGAAGTACAGCTAGTCCCGGCAGTAGCGCTTAATGTAAAGTGTTAGCGGGTGAAACTCAAGGTAATCTAGAACCTTCTTTTTGAAAACCAGGAGATACAGATGACCACATAGGTAGCCGTAATCACGGTAAGGTAGGTATGTGTGGTGTTCGCACTCACCTGTGAAGCAATTTCACCGGTGCGTTTATTTGTCCTGGAAGAACGTAATGAAACTGTTACGAGCGACGTCCCTACCAGCGAGCTTTGCGTTTCGTCAGTGTTTACACTTTACAGCCTTTAAATAGACAAAAAATCACATGAAGGGTAGCTGGTGTGCCGCACGATGCTGGGACGTGCATGCACACTACTGATCGAGTTGACCAATCACATGAGTGCCGACCCACGATCCACCGTTTGATAGTTATTTAAATCGGGTGATAGCACTATTGGGGACACTTTGTCTAACAGTAACTCTTGTATATATGTGGGTACGTTTGAAGTGGACCAGCACCACCAAATGCGGTCGCATAATTTGTAAGTTGGTCGGTCCTTGATAGTCTATTGATACGGATTTAATATTTGGCCCGCCGAAGGACCTAATTTTTAATTTGTTAATTTAATGCCCGTAAGAACAAGACGCCAG
The DNA here is from genome assembly GCA_003676415.1 of Plasmopara muralis. Taxonomy (NCBI): domain Eukaryota; phylum Oomycota; class Peronosporomycetes; order Peronosporales; family Peronosporaceae; genus Plasmopara; species Plasmopara muralis. The sequence goes on along the minus strand of RCHQ01000068.1, from coordinate 108,575 downwards.
GTTCAAAACACGAGAGCTGTTCCTCGACAACATCTTCAGACCCAGATTCAATTTCATTATAATGAAACCTTCGTTAACGGGCTCTATTTTTAATGTATTGAAGGTGCTTATTATTTGACTAAACCTATTCACAGCGGGCCATGAGCAGACCAATGGTCTAACAGAACGAGTAAAGAGACGTACTTCAGTGTGAGTTTGCATTATAATATCCTTCTTAGTCCTCAGCATGCCACGTGCATTACGCAAACAGATGAGCAAACCTTTGCGCTCCGATAGTGCCACAATGTGTGGGTATAGACTTAATAAGGTAGAGTTAGCTTCACGGCTAACTGATGTCAGCCCTTTCACGATGCACAAGCAAGTCGAAGACTTTGTTTATGTCTCAATATACATGCGAGATAAATGGACTAAATCTTTGATGTTTAAAGATGGCCCAAAGAGAAAAAACAAGTTCATCCTTCAACTGAGGATCAGTTTCACCAAACGTACTTACGAAGGCATATACTGCTGCCTCCAAGATTAAAGTGCACCTGCGCTCCATTGGGCCATGTACGGTTGTAATAATAGAGGCTAGCTGTATACGCTTTGCATTCCTAAAAACAAACACATCTTAAGGCGCAGAACCGACAAAGTGAAAAAGTATTACGGGATGGTGTGTTCACCGTAAAATACGAGAACAAGTCTATTTTTAGTGCTCGCGCGAAGATTACTGATCAGAAATAAGTGCTTGCTGCTTTAGTTGGCCTACTGCAATCCTTGTTTCATACAAGCTTTTTTTTATGCAGCTAATCTAACATTCAGTAATTTAGTTGGGCCCAGCACTAATTATTCATGGATGCTATTGATAAATTCTGCAGCATCGTTGATGCTGAAGACTTACATTCATGTAGCTTTCTATATTTGCGTTAATCAGCGTCAGCCCAATATCCTTGCTTTCACTACCTTAAACACAGATTTAGTAATGTGTGATATTTGGGTCACGTAAGTGCTGGACGCACTTGAATTGCTAATTACTCATCAAAATCGCCCTGACTTAGATTATCATGCAAGTGTATATGCCACTCGCCCACTTGAAGGATAGCATTATCTTTACTAGGCTAGGCGTTTTGTAAATCATTGCTGTTAGCATGCGAGGAGGACAGCTACTCATAGGAACATGATTTTTTCCCGCTAGCACTGTGCTAATTGAGCTAGCATGTACGCCACCAACATTACCGTTTACATCACGATTACAAGCCAGCAGCTTTAGAAAAACTAGCTCCATCAGGCGGCGAGCTGTGACTGGTGCGTCTTCCGACATCCCATAAAATCCCCGCTGCTTTGCGCAAATTATACACGCAACAGTGGCATAGCTCTCAAGTCGGGTATTCATTAACGACTTATGTACGCTTAAGCATATTCAAAAATCTTGCTGCGCTGCGAGCTGGCGAGATCGTTCAGTGTTTGCACCTCGTATTTGAGTAGCCCACAACTCATACAACGTTAATTACTGACCACAGGTCATTGCAATACTCTTGTTGGTGCTATTAGTTAAAAGCATGGCTTAGAAGGAGCTTAAAGCCTCTTTCTCGGTATGGTAGTGCTTTAGGTATGGTACTTATATAACTGGGGGCCAATAAATCAAAGACTTCCAGCCCAGCAAGTCTGAGTTGTGCTGCTTTTGTCCAACATGCAAGCCAATCGTGCCAGCCATGTCCAATTAATGTACCATCATGTGAAGTGACAACGCTAACCATGATGTATTTACTATTTTTTTAGCTTTTTAAAGTTGCTGTTAGATCTAGCTCCGACGGTATTTGTACCGGTAATCTCGATTGTAGGATAAATGCATCAAGCCAGGAGTGATGGTATTGAAAGTTGCTGTGTCAGAAGCAATAATCCCATCTTTTGAATCAGATTCTATAGTACATTAATTTAAACAGGCGTTCGTGTGAGGAGAGACAAACCGTGCTTAAATGAACTCCAAGAGGTTACGTGATTTTAAAGGTGTCGAGAGGACTTCAGTTCCCCCCTCAATCCCCAAGTCCTCGCTGCGTCAGTGCGTGATTCGCTAGACCTAATAGCTCACCTCACCATCATGGATACGCTGAGTTCGCTGTGTTACACGGCGTCGATGTGTTCACTCTTCAACCACCGGTCAGCCGCCACAAGCCGTTCAACAGCCTTGAACAATGCGTCAGACAGCGCCTGCTTCGACAAACTATGCGTTTCTAGTACTCCACGAAGCGCACCTAGTTCTTCTGAGAACGGAAACACCACGTCCAAGTCAAAGATGAAAAAGAGGCATATGAATCTGACACAAGCCATCTCATTGCCAACTCTTCCACGAGTTACGGGCAAGAGGAGATCGAAGCTGAAAGACAACGTCAAGGTAATCCGTTCCCCCCCGGCCACGAGACGCAAAGCCAGTAACGATTATCTCCGAAAGGGACAATGGACGAGCACTGAAGAGCGGCTCGCTCGTCTCTTGATTGAGGCGTTTGAAGAAGGCTATCTACCGATTTACACGGGGATTCGGCTGCGTGGGTACTTGGCCGTGCAATTGCAATGCGACCCCATGCGTGTGTCGAAAAAACTCTGTGCTGGTACGATTGATGGCAAATTGATGCCCAAGAATTATGGCCAGAAAAAGTTCAAGCTTCGCAAGAAAAACGTATGGGACGCAGACGAAGCGGCATGTCGACTTACAGAGCTCGAGAGCCTTACGAGGGCAATGTGGACCGAAGCACGGATGAGGAAACCTTCTTATCTCACACTCTCAAGTACGCGCAATATTAATGCAAGGAAGGGATCCAATGACGAAAGCGACTCTAGCTCGTCCCCCACTAGCCCAGTACAAAGTTGCTTTTCGTCCTCACCACCCCAGTCAAAGAAACAAAAAATGTTCCCAATTATATATTTAAACCTGTCGAAACTCAAGCATTACTCGGATAGCATTGACAACAGCGACGGCGATCTGGCAATCTCGGTTAAGGAATCGGATTCGAACGAGAAGCCTGTACGGTTAGACGGCGAGTCACTGCAGGCTGCGTACGACCTGCTCACACTTTGCAGTCCCCGAGGGCCTGCTTTGACGGACAAGACCAAGAAGGGCAAAGCAAAGAAGAACGCATCAACTCGAGAAACTCAGGCTGAATTGGGTGCTGAACACAAGACTGTTCCAAACACCAGCGTCGAATACAGTGAAGATAATCATTCGGTTAATAACGTGGGCACAGATAACACGGATACCTTAACCAAGGACGAACCTTGTGATGGTACATCCAGCGAGGATCAAGTCTCTGAGCATAAAATCGATGAAAAGAACTCAAACCAGGGTGCATTTAGTGATAGCGAGCACGTCTCGACAATTTCCATTGCGGAGGTGAAGAGTGAAGCACCTGTCACCATGGCCATTCTGACAGATAAGGCGTGTAGGGACAAAATTACTAGCCAGTGAAACCATATCCAGTCACAAGTCCACCATTGCGCCGTCAGTGACGTAATGCTTCGATGTTCATAGCGCTGTCGTGGCACCCACTTTCATTGCTTCGAGGGTGTAAAAATGTCTATGTATTTAACATATCTTTTTAATATACATTAAGCTTTTCCAATCCATTCTCAGCCCGTGACGCCATGGCAGAGCCCACGCACGCGTCTCTGCGTCAGCGCAAAGAAAACAAGTTCATGTCGGGTCTAGATACACAAGAGGTAGCCAGTACAATTACAAAGAATTGCCCACGGGACTCGCGCCGTCCAGGTCCGAGTCCGCGCCACGAGAGCTGGACGTACAACACGTTCCGTGCCACCCACGGTAGCGAAAACGAGGGGCTCTTGCTGTTTCCAGAGCAGCCACGTCAGATTTTTGTACTGATGCTAGTAGTCTTGGCGTTTTCGTACTACTCGTTCACGCACGACTCGCAAGACAGTGTGCAGAACGTCCGCACGGCGCTGTTTGCCGCGATTTGGATATTTCTCGTCTATTGCTTCTTACAAACGAGGGATGGCTTGATGATGCGCCCTCATCCAGGCGTATGGCGAGTTGTGCATGGGTGTTCGGTCGTCTACTTATTGCTATTAGTAGCCCTGCTCGTGCAGAATCGAGCGAGTGCGATCAAAGGCATGCAGTATGTGTTCCCAGAGGTGGGGCGTCAACCCAAGAAGACGCCGACAAGGCTGCAGTGTGAAATGAATGCAGAGGTTTGTGCTTGACTGACACGTGAGAGCTCGCAATAAGAGCAAGCTGACGTTGCTGTCTCCTTTGCAGTCGTTGACGCGAGGAGTGACGAATCTCTGGTTTTGTGCGCATGTGACGGGGTGGTGGGGTAAAATGTGCATGTTTCGTGACTGGCGATTCTGCTGGATGCTCAGTATTGCCTTTGAGCTCCTCGAACTCGCGCTTCAGTTTGTCATTCCGGATTTTCAAGAGTGTTGGTACGGTCGAAGCGCATGATAAATGAGGGGTTTTCTATTATTTTTTGGTTGACTCTGATGCACTTAATTGTAGGTGGGACTCACTTCTACTCGACTTGTTGGGTGCGAATATTCTAGGCATGTGTCTTGGTCGGGTGACGCTGTGGATGCTCGAGTCGAAAGAGTACGACTGGTCGGGCCGTCGAGGCAAGAAATTGGCGTATTTTCGCTTGGCACTTAACCAATTTACGCCCTTTAGTTGGGAACAGTACCACTGGGAAGTCTTTTCGAGCTTTGATCGATTTGCAAAGATTGTGTTCGCGTTTGTCATGTGTCTGCTTATGGAAGTGAATGCGTTTTTCATGCTCACGACTTTGAGTATTCCAAAGGAGAGCAGGTTCAACTCGTATCGGCTCTTCCTCGTGTTTTTGCTTGGAATTCCCGCGGCCGCTGAGGTAAAATGGCTATTTGAAATTGGCTTTCTAGTGATATTTATTGTAAACATGATGTATGATTGTGATAGTATTATGAGTTCATTACAAACCCGGAATGCTGGCGTCTTGGACAAAACGCATGGATGATTTTATCCATTGCTACTTTTGAAGTTTTAGTGTGGGTGAAGTTTTCAATCAATGGCGGATTATTCACGGAGCCCCCACCGCATATGGTGTTGCATCCGGTTTTAGCTTTTGTAGTCATGTTTTCGATCTGGATTCTACTCTTTTTTAGTAAAAAGCAACATCAATCGATTCCCCCTCGACGGTCATCATGGTCGGGCACACGATGGCGATATCTCGACATGCTTTTCTGGATCTCATTCATGCCACTGATCTTTTTAGCATCTCAATGGGCGTATTGATGGTGACAAGGCTGCAGGTATCTACACGGAAAATTTTGAGATAAGGTGCACTATTGTAAGAATCCTGAAATTTGAAAAACTACTTAGATTCGTAATATATCATTCTTCCACAGTGAGGAAGCTTGACAGCTGGTCTTCCGCCTAGCGGATACAAAAGATTATTGCTTTACTCAATAACTATTTCCAGATTTCATGACATCTTTATCCTTTCAATTTTATGACGAATTACACGCCAACAATATCTACCTATTCCCTTAATCTCGACGGGAAATGAGCGTACGCGTCAGCCGGGATACGCAGCATGTACCGAAAGTCTTCCTTGTCGATACTGCCTCTGCCTGACCGATCGGTGTGCTGAAAGCAGCGATCAAGGTCGTTCCGGAACGAATGTAAAAACTTGCCACTGTCTTGGAATGGCGTCAACTCGGCCACATCTTGCAGCTTCAACAACCCATCTTTGTCCTGGTCCACCATGTCAAAAACTTGATTTAAACACTTTTGAAATACACTTGCATGCTGAAGTTGGAGTTGGGACCAGTCTAGCAACGCAGTGCAAAATTCGTGCCGTGACAATAACCCATCGCCGTCTAAATCTAAATTTCGCAAAAAACCTTTTGCTTCACCTCGTGTGAGATGGTAGCCACCAGCTGCCACATATGCGGCAAACTCGTCCAGCCCCACATTTTCGCTGCCATCACGAGACACCTCTGAGAAAAGAACCAGCACGTCTTGCTTCATTGCTAGAGGCAACGTTTGCGTTACCTTAATCAAAACAGCACGTTGAAGACTGTTAAGAGATCGGTAAAGCTGTAATCGTTGCACCAGTGTCCCATGAAGAACCGATCCAGAAAGCCCCTTAATAGCTTCTTTACCGGCGGCAGAAGCCGTCGTTAATGCACCAAGCGACAATGGAGCACTTGGAGCGAGCCAGGGATGCTGAAGTGCCTGCTTTGGCGTATATCGTTTCGCAACATCACGTTCCAAAAGATGACGTACTAGATCTTTGGCTTCGTCCGAAATGCCAGTCCACGGTGCAGTCTCTAGGTCAATTTTCTCATACTTGATACATTCATCCAGCAACGGTCCTGACTCGAATGGAAAGCGGCCACTCAACAGACGATACAAAATGACCCCGCAACTCCACACATCGGACGGAAACGCGTATTTATGCTTCAGAACTTCTGGGGCCGTGTACATCGGAGTACCATGAACATCATGCAAGTATTCCTCTTTTTCTAAAAAAGCTGCACCACCAAAATCCGTGAGTTTGAGCGAACTGCCGTCTTTTCCATCCGCAAATAAAAAGTTTTCAAGTTTTAAATCCCGGTGTATAATCCGAAGCAAATGGCACTGCCACACCACGTGCAGAATGTCCCTCATATACCTTTTCGCTTGTTCTTCCTGCCATTTGAGCTCCTTGACCTCTGCTACTCGCGCCGCTACATCGCCACCAACACACCGTTCCATCACAAAATACACATTCACGTCGTCTTCATAAGCTCCAAAGAAATGGACGACATTTAATGTACCGCCCAAGAGCTCCATCATTCGTCCTTCCTGTTCCAAAGCGGCATAGTCCTTGCGGCTCACAACTCGCGATTTAAGCACAATCTTGACTGCAAGATCAAGTTGCAACTCACACCCTCGTGTCTCCTGTTGCAAGGGCAATGCACAATACACTTCTCCAAATGCTCCTTCACCTAATTTTTCGCCCACTTTGTACTTGGCATGAAAAGTGCGAGGTAAATGAAAATCGACTTTTTCCGGTTTGGTAAACAAATTCACCGCTTCAAAAGCCAATTGCTGCAAAATAGAAAACGACGTTAACGTCTTGACGTAGTGTCTCCAGCTCTTGTGAATGCTGCCGTATTGAAGCTTTAAGGGCTTTAAAGACGCCGAAGGTTGGCGAAGATTATTGACAAAGGCAGAGACACCACGTGTCTCGGTCTCATCTGTTTGGTGCTGCGGGACTTGTCGGGTCGAAAAGTAGTGGCATCTGACGCCAGACGTGTCACTAGCGAGAGGTCTGAAGCGACGTGAGAACAACGAGAACCTCATCTTCTATGCGTGAACATATGCATAGATAAGTGCACAGGTATACAAGGAAGCAATATAGTGAGTTTGGTGTCAGAATTAGAAAATGGGTAGACAGAAAACCTACTATTTTGGGCAGAATGTACACGATTTGAGTCTTAAACAAGCTCGTATAATGCGGTCTGGTAATCAAATGTGACAAGTTCCCTGGACGGCATTTTTTGCGTGTAGTATATCGACCGATTTCATATCGTTGTATACACATGCTTAAAACCTAATACTATAGTACTATTTTAAGAATAGTACTTTGCAAAAAAAAGCTAAATGTATAATCACGCAACATGATTGGCTAACATGACAATTCGCCTTATTTATACTGGTGACTCCACCAATCTTGATTGTTAAGCGAAAGAAATGAAAGTGCCAAGTGCGCGGCGTTTTGTGACAGCGTTGTGCGTTCTCTTACTCGCCGGTAGAGGCGCCCGAAAGCTACGTTTTCTCGTAGCTTCTTTGCTTGTCAGGTTTCGAGCTCTGACCGCAGCTAAGGTATCGGATTCGCCAACCTCAAAGCTGTTTAGTGTCTTCCTGAGCGATCTAAGAGCTCACACCATTGACAAAGTACTGTTGGCGGAAAATTACTGCCTTGTACACGCCAAAGATTGCGTCGAGACGTACAAGTAAGTTGTAATGCATTTATTTAGGTCAGTTTTAGCATCGAGATCAGCTTTTTAAAGCTTGCAAGTTAATGATCAGTGACAAATTAATGATTGACTTGTAGGGTACTGGTGCCACCAAGAACAAGCATTACCTTCCTGCTTGATGCTCTTATACAGTCTGGTGTCGAATTTGGTGCCGTGGCACCATCGACGTCCAGCAAATTAGCGCCTTTAGCTTTGGCCATAATGCCCTTCTTGTACCTAGGACTCACGTACAAGATGCTGCGAGGAATGTATAGTACCGATGCTGGTACAGTGGGGAAGGATGGCACCAAACAGGCGCGCCTACAGCAAGAAAGTCAACAAATTTCGTTCAAAGATGTGGCCGGCATTGACGGCGCCAGGAAAGAGTTGGAGGAAGTCGTTAATTTCTTACGACAGCCAGCAAAGTACCAAGCAATTGGAGCCAAAGTTCCAAAAGGTGTGCTGCTTTGTGGACCTTCAGGAACAGGCAAGACTCTTCTCGCCCGAGCAGTAGCCTCCGAAGCAGGCGTAGCATTTCTCTTTTGCTCGGCATCGGACTTTGTCGAGATGCTAGTGGGTCGCGGTGCAGCTCGAGTACGGGACCTCTTTACGCAGGCATCGCAGTACTCGCAGTGTATCGTTTTTATTGATGAGATTGATGCGCTGGCGAAAGCGCGTGGTGGAATTAATTCAAACGATGAACGAGAACAGACACTCAACCAGTTGTTGACAGAAATGGATGGGTTTGAAGGAAATGCTAATGGAGTGATTGTGATTGCAGCGACAAATCGACCAGAAGTACTCGATCCCGCACTTTGTCGTCCTGGGCGTTTTGACCGACACGTGTACGTGGGTCTCCCTGATGTCAAGGGGCGTGAAGACATTTTAAACGTACATTGTCGCAACGTGCGGCTGGACATAGACGTGGATGTGGCTGTCGTGGCAGAAAAGTGTGGCCAAGCTGGGCAATACTCAGGGGCTCAGCTTGCAAACTTAGTAAACGAAGCGGCTTTACTAGCCGTGCGTCACGGCCATACAAGTGTCAAATTTGAGCATTTTGAGCAGGCCATGAACCGCGCTTTCAAGTCGCAGACACGTAGGGTGCCGGGACTATCGATCGAGCTGATGATGGAGAATGACTAATAAAGCCCGAATTTATAGTCTTTAAGAGAGTGTTTCAAGCAGATTATACAGGAGCTATTATTCCTTTACCTTTTTACCAAAAAAGCGCAACGGTTTATGCCGTCGCGTGAGTACTTTAAGAATTAAAAAACGATACGGGAGCCCACTTTTCAGCACGTCTTCAGCAAGATTACATACGATTCCCCCTATTTTGAGCATTGGTACATGGTGTTTCTTAACATTTCTATCAGGAATACCTGTCCTGTGTCCATCGCGCAATAGATCAATGTCAAATAATGCTATCAACCTAGCTAGTCATCCAACTATACAACACTTGATGGTGATGAAGGCGGCAATAATGCCTTGTGTTGCAATGAATACGGTACAATCGCTTACGTAACGGTGGTCCCTACATTCACTCTATGGAATTTAAAAGTACCTTCCATGCAAAACGAGCGGACGAAGCGCACATAAACGACACACTCGTCCGCTGGCGTACGCTAAGGGCCCAATCGCGGCGTGTTCTTTCCGTCACCTTTATCGTTGTGACTCCACAAGCATTCCGATAATCCAAACCTATCATCCCAAACATCAGTCTATCGATATTGGTATCGTTTGAATGCACAAGATTCCAACGTCATTTTGAAAATTGAAAGGAATCGTTTGAAGAAAAGACAATGGCGCAGAAACTCTGGGTTCAGTTAGTGGACGAACACAGTCGCCGCGCCTTGGCGAGTACTACGGTCGGTTTAGTACAAAATGTCAATGTCAAAGATGTTGAAGACTTCCGGAACAAGGTCCATGCGAAAGTTGACCTCACACAACTTCGAGGAGGAGCCATTCTTGCCCATGTGGCCCCGAGTCAACTGAAGATACGCGCAAGCACAGCGGCATACAGCGCGAACCAGCAGCCTCTAAAATCTTCCGCTGCATTGATTGATCTCGGAAAGGACAAAGATGATGCGCTCATTGTGAAAGCGCCAATGCAGCGTCAAAAGGAATCCGTTTCGAACGAGATGAAGCCTTTATTACTATACACGAAACGGCAGCGAACGGAAGCCATCGATCCTCATTTAGATGATTCAAAAGCATTACTCGCAATGGCACACCAACTTTGCAGTGTCAGGGAGCGCAAGCTTGAAGCATTGCTGAAAACTCCCACGACAATCTTTGGTGCAGCATTCAACAAATGCTTGTACATCCGACAAGAGTATTGGGATCTTTATGATATCATCTAGAAACGATTGACATCCGATCCATCGATTCGTAAAGTCCTTGTTATTGGGAGCCCAAGAATTGGAAAATCGGTGTTTGACGTGTTCTTGCTACTGCTGTTCTTGTTAAAGAAGAAGCATGTCGCTTACCGCCCTCTTGCTCATCCACAAATCCAATTTTTCAATTGGACCACTACGGATGGCTACACGGTGTCGGCTACGCCACGTGCTGGAATTACATACGAGGGTTTTCTTGATGGGAGCGAAGCCTTTGGAGCATTGAACGCTAGTGTCTTTGAACATGCGTTTCTTTTTGCCAGTCCATGCACTACGAAGTACCACGACTTTGCCAAAGAGAAGCGCTTAAAGGTGCATATGAATCCATAGACGAAAGACGAACGTCAGCGATTCGCCGATGCAATGGAGTAAGAGGACCACGAGGAATGGTTTCGGAGATTCAATCTTGTCGGGGGCAAACCAAGAGTCTTGTTTTCATCATCCGAAACGTTCTATAGTCTAGTGAAACGTATAGAGAACGAGGTTGCCCACAAAATTGATGAGCTCACGGACCAAGTTCGCCTTCTTATGGAAAATGTATTCGATGATCGATTGAGGCACATAATGTTCAGTATGTATCGCAATGAAACTGATTCTAGTTACTGCTGCTTGGCGTATTCATCGTTGGCAGTCGAGGCGATCATGAGCGCGAGTTTTAAACTTGGCTCCGTCGATAAAATTCGCGCATTATTGCAGACTTTAGCCCCGAATTGGCAGTCATGGCGACGCCAAAATATTGAGAAAAGTCTACTGCAAGAACTTGCCACTAGCAAGTTTTGTATGAGAGCACTCGAAGGAAGCGGTGTTATCTGATGCATCGATTCACATTAGGCACCGTTTCCTTCTTTAGTTATTTTACAGCGATGATCGCTTGACTTGTTTGATTAAGTCTCACAAGTGAATACTTCTGTATAAGATCGCACTACTGCATTCACCATTTCCTTTTCGTTCCACCGACTGCCTCAAACATCATCTATCCGCTCTGTCATGAATAGAAGCAGCAAAATACTGCAAACACCGACTTCGGCACGAACGACCTCACTTTCGCCAAATTCTGCGGACATCGCGTTTCAGTCTGTAATTTTTATCTCGACGAAGCACACGAGGTGTATTCTTGAAATTGTAAATGATATAATTTGGCATATGAGTTCCATATGAGTGTCTGTATCAATTTCAGCTTTAGCTGCTGAGCTCTAGTAAGTTTGCGTTCTGCGCGGAGTTAATTGTTCCTTAGCCACAACAGGAGAGGATTCAATGTCTTCTGGCGCAAGCGCATTTTGATCAACTGGGATCTTAGTTTTTCCGCGTCCATACCAGCAAATTGCCTTTGATTTTGTGCATGAGTACGGTTCAACCAAACACATCGTTTTTTCATTAAAAGTTAGGATTATCGTATCGTCCGACTCGTGAAGTCGGTCGCAAAACAGAGCAATTATGAACCAGAACGTTTGACATATACAAAGTTGCCATTTGGAGCCCGTCCACAGACATCAAATTTTGATGGATCGTAATGTATAACTTAGCCAATCTTTGAATTGCTACTCATTACTCGACTCGGGGAAGATTTCTTATGGCTTATCAGCTCTTAATCTTCAAAACATTGGTCAAATCGTTATCAGTGTATGCCATATCAGCAGAGTATCCAACAAGAGAGGCTTGTTGTTGGTAGAACCAAATGGTTTGGATACTCGATTTACATAATCTCGTTTGTGTCCACCCGGAAATACAGTGATCCATTGCTGCGATATGCATTGTGATCAATACAAGATTTCTAAAACTCAATATTAAAATCTTCGGCATCGCTGATTTGTGTGAAAGACTCTCTCAGCATGTATTTGACAATTGCCTTACACTCCGCAACAATCAATCCGAAGTTGGAAGCAATTTGAGCCGATAATGTGATGCCAACGTTTACTTTACACAAGTAGTTCGTAGCAAGGAAATTAATGTCGTCTTCGAAGATAGCAAAATTGCAATCGATGTATTCAAGTGGGTGCTTTAACGCGACCATATAATCAGTAGCCATTCTAAGAACCAAATCACCAGTTGTCATCTCATATTGATTGAGTTCCGCATTGGTTAGCCTCGATTGCAATCAATAAAGAAATAATTTTGCGATCGTCAATGAATACTTCATGACACTCATGCTTTAACTTCTAATGAGCAAATTCAACAAATGCAGATCTATCAGCTAAACAAATCGACGAATGTTCCCTTTGCCATCAACAACCTGCAGTACGTGCGCATCCTTTACACCATAAAGATACTCTTAAGCTTCTCCGAATAATGAGTAGGTTACATTACCAATGCCACTAGCGTGCTTCTTAATTGGATGTATATATTGACGCCCGCAATGGAAGAGTTGTATTTATATCTAGCTTTCGATTAACAACCACTTCAACAACCGGCTTCACAGCTGGATTGACGACTGCTTCAGTAGCTAAATTCATGACTGCTTTAACAACAATCTTAACAACTGGTTCGGCGATTCTTCAAGAACTGACTCTACAACAAGTTCGGTGGCGGGCTCTGTTTGTAAATTTGCAACGGGCTAAACAACCACAGTGACTTTACTCAAGTGATCACGATGGTTCCAGCAGCATGGCGTAGTCTTGGAGCACGTACGAGTACAGCTTAAGATAAAAACATTTCAAAACTCTAAAAAACAATGTGCTGATACTTCTTATATCCTAATCATGAAAGAAAATTTCTTTTGGCATAAAGTTTGTTCTCAAAAATGTAATACTCAAGTTTCACGATCTAATCTCTACTTAATCTTTCTCGACCTGCTTGCGCGCTCCTGAAATTAAAAACGCTTGTTCTCGTCTTTTTCATTGTATTGCTTCTGCTTGTCATGAAGTATTCATTGACAATCGCAAAAAAATTTCTTTATTGATTGCAATCAGGGCTAACAACTGCGGAATTCAATTCATATGGGTCAATTTTTGACATTTCGTTACATGAGAAGCAGCCGCAGCTCCGATTTTCTCGCGTTTAGTGTTGTGGCAGTTTGTCTCGAAAAAAAGTGACGTCGTAGCTCAGTTATTAGAAAAGATGATAGATGATGATGGATCGTTAACTGCTGTAATTCAATAGGCAAGTATAGTTTTCGTAGGTACATCGGGACAAAGAGTATAAAGGCTCTATAAGACTAGCAAGAAGATCCTTAACCTTTATCAATGATTTTTTGTCCTTGGATGTTGCTGTGACAAGTAGGTCCACAAAATGTTTGATAAAGCCGTAACAATTTTGATGTCTATCAATCGTTCAGTATGTGAGTTATTGGTGAATGTCACTATTGATTGGTTTTATTATAGTTTATTAATTGATGTTCCTTGTACTTGGTGATTGATGTCTCTTATGGTTGATATCGATATCGATGTCGATCAATACTCTCGCTATGCAAATTGTTGAAGTAGCATCTAGTTGATGCCAATATTTGACATATTTAGTTTATAAAAAGTATGTCCATAGCGACATCGATCTATCGTTGTCGTGCTAGTAATTTGTACTATCTAGATGTATCGGTCTACAGGTATAGGGAAAAATAGATACGTTCACAAAAAGTACCTAGACAATTGGATTGATGAGATTTGGAAAAAAAATAGGGGAAAAACAAAGGTAAGACGACAAAGTGGATTTATGAAAGGTTAAAGCTTACATTGATTGGCTAATTTGACCTACCCAAACTTGAAGGTCTAGATCAACTAACACAAGACGAATAAATTCATATTGCAAACACAACATTGGACAGATGTGTAGTTACAATTGTTGTCGTGCTCTTGATTCTGTTGTCATTACAAATTACTTGCGATGTTGCTATGTTTTTTTTGTATCAGTGCGTACTACAAAGCTGTGGCATCACGAAATCCACATATTTATTACCTGTTTATTGTGTCTGATAAATTTGCGAGTGTGTCCTTTGATTTAACTCCATTCGAAACATAAAGATTAGCAAGGTATCTCATGTTATCCAAAAAAAGGATTGGCAAAATTATAATTCCTTACACGAAAAGCGGTCATAATGCGAGCTCATAGTGATTTTGCAAGCTTCACTTTTGTCTCAAGAAAGGTAGAGTTGTAGCTCCAATTTCAGAATAAGATGATAAACAATGATGCATCATCGACTGCGATAGTTTTATAGACATTCAAGATTTTCGTAGAGTCATTGGGACAAAGATTATAAAGGTATATACGACTAACGAATAGATCTCTAACCTACATATAAGTAGACCTTTAGACCATCTGGGCAAGCAGGTTCAATACATTTTACCAGGGCCATAACGATTTCGATGCTTGTTAATCGTTTCGGTATCAAAGTTGACAAAACAACATTGCGGCATTTCCTTGATTTTTATTAAAGGTCAATCACTTAAACATTGACCAATTGATCTGTCGTATAGATGAATGTTAGTAGCATATTAATCTATTAATGTTTCGCATAAATTGATTGATTTTTACCAGCTCATAACGAGTTTTTCGCCTATAAATCGTATCGGAATCCGAGCAACATTGCAACAGCAGCTTTACTAAGCTTAGCATCCTATGTCAAAATGTGGGCATGGTGCTAGCTTTTAATCGGCAAATATCACGTGCTGTTGATCTTTATACTGAAAAGCGCATGCGGCTTACCAAGTCTTCGTCACGGTCTTTGCTCTCAACATCCTCGTCATTAATCTAATTCTGACAATCTCGCCTTGTCGAACGGGAGGAACTTGACCATCTGTGGAGGCTATAAAGCGATTGGCTTAGGTTGCTGGCATCACTTGACATTCACCGGTCACACGAAGGACCCAAGACAGTTGCTACTATCGTCTTAAATTTGCAGCAGTGTGGCTTATTGTACTAAAGCTCACACAACGTGCAATCGTATGTATTCTCACTGGTAGACATGCTGAGGAATGTAGTAACATGGGCTCTCGTATACTTTTGAACCTTTAATTAATCGCGTCTGAGGCTTACGCTTTGACATGAAATATAGACAGTACCTCGGCTTGACCTTTACAAAGCTTCAAGAGGAATCAATTTCAACATCTGGGGAATCCGATTCCTCGGCAACTCAGACGATGACATGATAAAAGGCCAAGACGTTGAAAACCATAAACACCATTCTATAATTTACTTCCCCAGACACACAAGTTCAATCCTCGAGCACAATCGTAATGAAGAACTCTTTTTTCAAGACTGCAACCCTAGTGTCGAAGCTGTTCGCGTCTGCCAATGCCGAGTTGGAGACCGTCAAGCTCACTCATCCGATTGGCTCCAGTGTTGATATTATTCTCTTTGGCGGACACGTCAAGTCGATCCATGCAAACAATACTTCATTGCTTGACAATCTCTTGAACAAGTCATTTATGGACGGCGTGCATCCAATTCTTGGCGGTATCCCTTTCATATTTCTATACTTTGGCAGTGCTGAGGAACTACCCAGTCACGGCTCCGCTCGTACAACCAATTGAACTCTGTCATTTGAATAAAGATGCTGCGGACGAGAACACGCCCAGTATAGACAATTTATCAATGGCATCAAGCAACGCGACCCCCAAGATATGACCCTTTGGCTTTGCGCTGACGTTGTGATGCAACCGTCGTCACCGGCAGCTTTGTTGGTAACGGCTTTAACGCAATATAATGAAAATATACCCAAAATACATATGCTTTAATAGTTACCATAGGAAAAGGCGAAAGTACACTTTTCGACCCGAAGAAAATTCTAGATGTCCCATATTTATTAAGAGCCAAGAGACTTTTTTCGCTGAAAGAAATCTTGGATGTGTAAAACGCCAGATGGAATAAAGGAGAACGATAGCTTTAGGATGGTAGCAGTAGATAGCTGAAAGCCATCAATTGGGCTATAGCAAGAAAACAAGTCGTGAGAGCTCTTCATTTAACATCACTCCTCACTTTGCTTTAAGAATTTAATTCTTCTTCTCCTTCCCCGACTTCACCCCGCCCGTGCCTCAGACTCGTCCGACGACCGACTCAAAAACCTACCTTCTCGACTGTGTTCCATGTTAGCACTTGTTAGTCAAGCTCAATAGTTCAAGACAAGGGTGCTCGTGATCACATAGTGAGAAGCGAATCATCCTGTGATTACCGTTACGAGCCACATAGTGAGAAGTATTAGATTACAAAGGGTTGTCGAACAGCACGAATTTAAAGCTCAGTGATCGGTTTGTGTGGTTGCACGCTAGTGTGCTACATACATCTGAAAATCCTTCAGTTGGTTTCTTAATGAGGCTCTAAGAACAAGGAGAAAAATTTCCAGATAAGTTCCTCAATTGCTTTGCTTGATCTACATACAATACTACTGAGCTGTTGTGTTTGGCTCCGTAGTATGAAAAAACGAAAGATTCGTGAGCCCACAAATCTCTTCAACAATACCACCAAACTCCTAAAAGGCCGTGACAAGGAGTGCAAAAAGGCTTGTTATTTTCAGCGGTGAAGCAGTTGAAGCTTGTTCAACTTATCCGAAACGAAATACCGGATTGTAAGGACTCAGAAGCCAGAATTTAGTGCACGATATCACTGAAAACCTAAAGCGCCGTATTCAGCGAGCCAAAGAGCTTTTGAAAGGCTCATTAAACCACTCTATCTATCCATGCAAAAAACGTAGACTGCCAAACAGAATCTTATCAGTTTTGTTTTATTCTTGAGGTCTTTTAGGGCCTGGTAGATTATACAAGGAGCGCTGAGAAGTCCAGCAAATATTGCCCAACAAAGAGGCCGTATGGCTAAGCTCCCATCTCCTACCACAAGACTTCGTCAATAAAGTCGAATAAGTCCTCTTGACAACAATAATAATACGGCAGACGTCGCGCTCAAAATCACAAGCGCGTAAGATGCGGCAAGTGCCAATGGCCAAGCGAAAGCAACCGTTTAAGCTAATTGAACTTCCTCTGCAGCGACAGGACAAGATACAATACCCATGCAGCAACTACTGTTGTATCTCATTCAGCAGAAACAGCAATATGCAGGCCCAGATGCAACTGGCTAAAGAGTGCTTCGAATTTCTCGTTGTATCAAGAGGCGAGCACAAGAAAAATATATTACTGTTTCTGAAGGGACGTTCGGCGAAGATATTGAATTAAAAATCCTTCGATGGAATATTACTACGCCAACAAGCGCCACTTTATGACAACAGAGTTGTAAGACTTTGTGACGCTTATCTCAAGTAAACTAGGTGAAATTGCTACCGTGTCTTCATCGCCGATGGCGAGCGCATGAGCGTACTTAAAAAATGGGCATTGTTTTAAGCTCAATTGCGCACACGCTTCGGGTTCAAGTAGTTTGCGTATAGTCTTCGATAGCGGATGTACAAAAAAAGTTCCAAGAATACGTCTTCAATTTCCAGGACTTGGTGTTCCAAACTGAATTGGAAACAAGTGAATTGGAAAAGAGATTCTTTTCCCAAAATGGATAACGGGAAGAAATCGCAATGTAGATCAAGAAAGAGAGTTTGCGTATTCTTCAGAAGGCCATTAAAGTTGCCTGCAACTACGAGTTTGCCCATTACTCGGGCAGGCCAAATCGTATATTGACCAATTCCTTCGAGACGGTGCCTAGGAAATCATACTTTCGTGGGAACAAGTCACGACCGCAGAAACAAAAACGCTTTGAAAAGAGAAACGACAACTACGACAATTGGACAGAATCGGCAACATGTAACAATTGTGGTGTTGTCGACCACATATCGCCGCAATGTAGCGCTCCTAAACGAATCATTGTATTCGAGGTACAGCATATGCTATCTCCAAAGCAAGACCCGTCACCGTCTTCATCGGCAATGTATATAGTCCTAATGATGTGTCCGAAAACATGGTGACACGACTTGAGCTCGAAGTAACCAAGGTCGAGTTGATGCAAGTCAACCTTGGTTACGACTAGGTTGTTTACCGCCACGACGAATGGTGCACATGAACTTCTGGATGCCTGATTTTCCTATTACATAGGGAACGTTCTAAGATATACCTGTTCCTGAATATTAGGATGTTGCCATTGGCATGATGTGGCTTCGTGAGCAAAATCCAGATATCAACTGGACAACAGGGCGCATGTCTCCTTGCATCAACACGGAACACCACGTAGCAGTTCGCCTGAATCCGCATAATTAATGTCCGTCCAGATGGACTACTGAACAACGCAAGGCCTGAATCAATCAAAGCCACAAAATCTTCAATAATATCAGCAACACGACCACCATGGCCGTCGAGGAATGACGCTCTTTCTTTCCAAGTACCAGTTTTTGAGAATGTTGCGAAACGACTAAGACATTGAAGCTGTCTTCGTCGTCAATTTTTTTATAGTGTTGACATGGCTGAGCGCCTCAAAAAAGTAAGGATGGAAAGCGCTTGAGGAAAATTTGGCGTATTAAACGCTACGCAAGTATGCTGACACAGTATTTCGTGCAGAGCTTCCTAGCGAGACACGTACAGTAAGGAAAAAAATTAAGCACAAATTTTTGCTCAAGCCTGGTATCAAGCCGAATTTGTCAGACAATGGCGTCCGAGTTCTGAACGGCGCAGAACAATCCAAGGATAGGCCAAATTAGATGATTTAAGCAGCATCTTCCGACCAGACAAGTCTGCCTTTTTGGCAACAGCGTTTTGTGACGAGAAGCCTGTATTGTGCACGACTATTGTCAGCTAATTCTAAAGACAATTTTGCCGGCAACACCGATGCTGCGTAGGGAAGTTACCTTTGATGCCGTGTCCAGAAGTCATCAATCTTCGTGCATGAACCTACTTGAGGCTTAATATCAGGTGAAGTTGCTTAGAATTGAATATCTCGTTTCCCGCATTTTGGACCCCGGATGGTCGAATTGATTATCTAGCTACTCCAATGGGACTAAGCGGAAGTCCGGGTAGATTTACACATTTTGCAGAAGGTCTTTTGAGACATATAAGATGTAAACGAGAATCTACTTTGACGACAACTACGCGTTCGCAAAAAAGTGAAGATGTCGCAGACCACACTACGACTTCAGACCATGTATACAAATGGTGTGAAGAACAGCAACTTTACACCATGCTGTCAAAGTGCCAGCTCTGCGAGGATGAAATTTTATGCTTATGAGACTTTGTCGAACAAAAAGTGTCCGAATGGACCCCGACAAGGTTAAGATCATCGCAAATCGTCCTATTACTAAGTGAAAGTAGGAAATGGGGTTCTTTTGAATAGGTTCTGCAAAGGATTTGCGCAATTTGCAGGACCACTACACGACAGTGTGGGAAAAAATCGTCTTGAGAAGCATCGCTTGACGCATCATCTTGTTCTTAATCGAACTATCCAAAACCATTTGGTTAACGAATGGACGCCTTAAGCTATGCGATGGGGAGAGCTAAACCTTCTTTTGCTAGTCGGAAGATGAAGCCAGCCAAGATGAACTAGCCTGTTTGTGAGCAAGAGCTACTTGTAATTATGCATGCACTGAAAGTGTACCTCTTCGATCGAGCATTTACGGTCGAAACGGATCACAAAAGTATCTGAAGCAGAGGACTACAAACCGCAAACAAGCTCGAGGGCTCAATGAGCGTGCTGAATACCAGCCGTTGTCCATGTGTTTTCCGGTGAAGCTTACATCGTGGCTGATGCAAAGTCACGCAATTTCAAATCGAGAGTAAAGCTGTCCAAGTTGGCTTGCATTAGCTCCTGGAAGCGGCTAAAAACCGCGAGATCGTGGCGATAATCAAAACGAATAAAGATACAGCTGCTAAATCCACCAACACAATGTATGCGTGGAGCAGAGACCTACAATGTATCGTCAAGAAGCTAAAATAAAAGAGACGATGTGCCAAAGCACTCATTGCAGGATTGTATTTTGTACTACAAAAAATGCGAAGATGAGACTTCACTCCACGACTTTAGATTGCCGACGACGAAGAATTGAAATATTGCATCATCTGTGAAATCACGAATCTGAATCGGCAGGCAACTCAGGATTCTACAAGACCTATCTGGCCGGACGTCAACAAAACTACTGGCCAATAATGACGAAGTACATGCAGTGCTATGTCAACACTTGCCAAATGTGTCAGCGCAACAAGGCTAGGCATACCATATCGCTATGATTACTTCAATCTCCGAATGTTCCAAGAGGCAGATGTTTAATGGACTTTATCGTGTCTTCAAACGGGAACCAAAAGTGATTGCCGTCATGGCGATTGTTGATCGCTTAACAAAATGGGCTATGTTCGTCGCTACGAAGCCAACGAACAAAACTGCTGAATTTGCAAAGGTCGTCATAAATATATATAAAAAATCAAGGCATATCAAAGACCATTGTGTCCGACCGAGACACCAAGTTCAGATCTAAGTTGTGGCAAGCAGTCGTGTCTGTAGTGGAGCCGCGACACACTTTGGCTTCGGCGTCTAGACCACAAACGGATGTACAAGCCGCAAGAATCAATTGTTCTTTGGAGGGGTGTCGTCAACCCAGCACAGAATGTTTGAGTTGACTTTTTGCAGGTGGCTGAAATAATGTTTAATCAGTGCAAAAACTCTACAATTGGGCCGAAGCAGATCTAGGGTATGTTTTCCATATGCCGGATGATGTGGCGTCAGATCCAGAATTTCAAAAGTTGAAGAAGTAGCTCAAGTGTTTCTTCTACGTCAAAAATACTTACTCAAGGTTGCACAGGACCGGATGAGCAAAGCTTAAAAACGCATGAAGTACCATTTCGACAAGAATGGGCTTGTCGAAGACTTCCACGCTGGCAATATGATGTTTTTAGGCAGCAAAACTTTGGATGTGCATCACAACGTTTTTTGCTTAGTCCAAATAACTCGCGGTAGGACTCGTTGACCCATTTCCGGTCAAGAATAATGTTTTCCGAGCTCCCTATGGGTTCAGTTTATTAAAGAGATTGAAGCTACACCCAATAATCATATCCTACTGTTGAATTCGTATTGCAAGGACTCCAAGCGCCGGCAAAAGGTGAACAAGTTCGTGCTGGTCGATGGCTCCAAAGGACAACTCGTTAAAGCTGTCATCGGACACCGTAAGTACAAGGAAAATTGCAGTACAAAGAATGGTGAATTGGTGGAATTAAAAAGGAAGCCACTTCAGAGACCGTAGAGTGTTAAAACATATCAACGGACTCATTGACCTCGAGTGGTAATCCGCAAATTTTAGCCCTATAATCTGTAATAGGCATCTTCTCATAGGGAGGTTATGTGACGTAGCCGTCGACATCGGTAGATTCGCCGGTATCACATAGCTTTAGACCAGAAGCAGGGTCCAAATCTCTTTATCATTGGAAGTCAACAGGCCTCATTGGTCAAAAATATATTAGGATGCGTAACAAGCAAGATGGAGTATAGAAGAAAAGAATGATAGTGTTTAGGATGGTGGCGTTAAATAAGCTGAGATCCACCAGTCAGGCTATAGCAAGACAAGAGTTTGTAAAAGCTCTCGATTTGTAATCACTTCTTTGTTTGCTTAAAGCAAATAACACTCTTCCTCCTCCTCGAATTCGTCCCGCTCGTCACCTTCAAAGAAGCTTTCTCCGCAACTGTGTTACATCTTACCATTCGAAACATCTTGAGAAAGTACAGGTTAAACATAAACTGTCTCGATTTGAGACGTGATAACTAATATAGGTGTACGTTTGGCCAGTGCACCAAGACGCGGCCAGGCTTGACAGCGACCATGTACTTCTGCGTAACCGCGATGTCTTTCATGGTATTAGCACGGACGTCTCACGGATGTCACACGGCAAAGTTGGTCTCGGTCTTACGTGTAGTCTTGCCGAAGAAGCCGCTGATGAAGCCCGTCTTATCAATCGAGACCGTGCGGCCCACACCGTCGATACTCGCGCTGATCGTGTCAAGAGCGTCGCTGTTGATATATTTGGTTCGACAATTAAAGTCAATGCCTTTGAGGGTCTCAGTCTTGTTGACCTTAGCCACCTCGTCGTAATTGTTAACGTTCGTAAATTCATATGCCCTTATAACGAGCGTCGTCCCTGGGTGACTATGTAATAGCATATGCAAATCATTGATGCCCTCGTCCGTTTTGTGTGCATGCAAACCTTATAGCTGTACGGTTGAGCTGGAACTTGTGTGTCTGATGAAGTGAAAGCAAGAATAGACGCCAGAGTATTCAATGTATATGCGTCGTCGTCTTAACTACCGAAAAATCAGTCTAGTTCTCAGACTGTGTAAGGGATGCCTTGTAGAATTATTTAGAGATGTGAAAGTTCCGAGCTTATGTCCGAGACACTGTTTTTACTGTACGTCGTCACGTAAGCTTGTGATCTATGTGGCAAGGTTGGCATTTGCCTCATGAATTGCGCGATTCGTAAAAGCGAACACTAGAAAAAATTGACCAAAAATCTTAAGTATTGTTAGAGACAAGCGTCTTGGGTCAATCGTGTGACGGTACAACACTAAGTGATGTCAGCAAGTTAGCATATTTTCAAATTCTGCATCGTTTGATGCACGCAGTTTGATCTACTTACTTAGTCTAAAAAAATTATGTTTCAAGAAACACCTTACAGCTATCATCCTACTGGATAAAAATACATATCCATCCGTTCCTCTGATCTATGCTACTGTATTTTGTTGTGCTTATAAAGATAAAAAATCTATTTTTTATTTGGCTTGTTGGTAACACAAAGAGTGGTTCAACGCAACACACAGGGTTGAGAGCCTTTCGCGAGATTGCAAAGACAAAACATTCGACGAGGATGTAAGACGTGGTAAGCTCGCATGCGTGTTTACAGTGTGGAGATCAAGCACGTGAGATTTGCCGGTCGAAAGGTAGCACCAAACCCCCATTTTGACATGTAATGGTGGGATACCGGAAAGCTGCTGCTGACGGAGGTGCAATCCACGTTCTGACTATGACCAAACTCGTGATCACTGCGATTTAGACGCTTTAATGAGTAAATTCTACATAATGAGAAAAAATATAATAACGTGTCCACTTTGAAGCAGAAGGGACTTCAAGGGCTTACATTTACATTACCATAGTAATCAATAGCTCAAGAAAACTGATAATATCAAGTATTTATGACAGAGTTGTAAAGCAGTCCACCATAGATTAAGCTTTAGGTAATGCTAAAGAAAACGGAATGGCTACCTATTCGTAAGATAGGACAACAATCTGCCTATTGGCAGCGCACAGCGCCTACAATGTGACCTGATAATACTCATCCACCGGGATGTGTTTCGCATCGCCGTAAGAGTCAAGAAGAATGATATTTTCAATCTCGAGGACATATGGCGAGAAATTGTGATTCTTGGGCCAGTATTCCATTTGTGGGTGCCTTTAACAAACCCAAACAACATTAATACTTTACATGAAGTTACAGCAGAATCAATTTCACGTAAGTAGAAAACAATGCTTCCTCGGCGTAATCGCGCTGGTCAGCAGGCACTGGCTTCACCTTGCCAATAAGCGTAATCATCCAGCACGTCGGGTCTTCCACGTCCATAGCGCATGCATTTTTGCCCTGTTGTGCCATTGAAATTGCCACTGATGCCGTCGGGTAAGCGCTCAAGTCAGTTCCTGCACCAATTAACACCCAAATGTCAATTCTCCGCTCTTTAAATACCATTTAAACAATTTTCGTACCTGCAGAATCCAATGGCGTGAGATAAAAGAACAGGTATCCCGTCGAGTTATCTTTCGATCCGTCTACTTGTAATTTCCACCTCAAAAAAATCGAACTCTCAGTAAACATTTTCCAAACTTACCACTGTAAGAGACCGTGTGACCGTACGGAACTCCTTTGAACTGCACTGAGATTGTCGACAGAGTCGCCCACACATTATTGTGCACCAACGTCCTCGCATGCAGCGCAGAAGTTGAGTTTCCGGACCTTTTCACCAGTCACAAAGTATAAAAGACAGGAATTTGCAAACTATTTTATCTATAAAGCTTACAACGCTTCCTTTCCTCCGGGTGTGTCATTGCAAGAAGCCACATCGTGTTGTTGAGCTTCAATACCGAAGGAAAGAACAGACACGCCCAGTGCGAGCAAAAGCATTGAAAGGCGCTGACGAAAATGCTGCATCATGAACAATGTCTCGCGGTAACTTCCATAATGATTTGTTTTCGATTCTGTGGCCAATTATTACGTGCACGACACAACAGTGTTCATACAACCGTGCGCGCTTAGCATTATGAATGTTGTGCCCAGCACGTCGCGAGCGAGAGAAGATAGTTCAATAGTTGGACGAGCGGTGTATTAACATAATGACGACAGAAGCTGAGACAAGCATCGAGGAAAGGCTTGTAGTACACAGCTTTTCCATCTATCCCGATCCGTGGATGCATGCTGGCTGGTCTATCCCCTCTATGTTGTAGCAACACTCTGTCGTGTCGTGCACGTAATAATTGGCCACAGAATTGAAAACAAATCATTATCGAAGTTACCGCGAGACATTGTTCATGATGCAGCATTTTCGTCAGCGCCTTTCAATGCTTTTGCTCGTACTGGGCGTGTCTGTTCTTTCCTTCGGGGTTGGAGCTCTTCAAAACGTCGGGGATTTGGGGGGCAGAAAGCTAGCAGAAACGTAAGTTTTAAAGGCAAAATGGTTGTTATACTTTGTAACTGGTGAAAAGGTCCGGGAACTCGAGCTCAGCGCTGCATGCGAGGACGCTGGTGCACGACAATGCGTGGGCGACTCTGTCGACAATCTCAGTGCGGTTTGGAGGAATTCCGTCTGGTCGCACGGTCTCCAACAGGGTAAGTTTGGGAAATGGTACATTAGGATTAACTATTTCTTAACGCGAAATTTACAAACAGACGGAGATGGCTCTTCGACGGGATATCTGTTCTTTTATTTCACGCCATTGGATTCTGCAGGTACGAAAAGTGTTTAAATGCTATTTTATAGAGTGAAGAATTGACATTTGGGTGTTAATTGGTGCAGAAACTGACTTGAGCGCTTACCCGACGGCATCAGTGGCAATCTCAATGGCACAACAGGGCTAAAATGCATGCACTATAGACGTGGAAGACCCGACGTGCTGGATGATTACGCTGATTGGCAAGGTGAAGCCAGTGCCTGCTGACCAACGCGATAACGCCGAGAAAGCATTGTTTTCCAAGTAAGTGAAATCGATTCTGTTGTAGATTCATGTAAAGTATTAATGTTGTTTGGGTTTGTTAAAGGCACCCACAAATGGAATACTGGCCCAAGAATCACAATTTCTCGCCATATGTCCTCGAGATTGAAAACATATTTTACTTGACTCTTACGGCGATGCGAAACACGTCCCGGTGGATGAGTATTACCAGGTCAAATTGTAGGCACTATGCGCTGCCAATAGGCGGAAGTAGCCATTCCGTTTTCTTCAGCATTAATTAAAGCTTAATCTATGCTGACTGCTTGTCATAAATAACTGATATGATAATAATAACATTGTAAATGTTAGTCCTTAAGTATTTGTGTTCGGACACATATTGTCTTTTCTCATTATGTAGGATTTACTCATTGAAAGAGGTTATATCGCAGTGATCACAAGTTTCGTCAAAGTTATAACGTGCATTGCACCTCCGTTAGCAGCAGCATTTTATGCCAAATGTGGGTATGGTGCTACCTTTCGACCGGTAGATCTCACGGGCTTCATGTTAAGCGCACGCAAGCTCACCACCTGTCATTGCTCTTACATCCTCGTCAAAAAATTTGTTCTTCCAATCTCGCCTTATCGCAGACGGGCATATGATATAGTTGTTTATCTTACTAAACCACAGTAAATTATATACAGTAGCATAGCTCCTACTTTTACGATGAATATAGCCACTAGAAATGTAGTATAATTTGTAGTAACTCGTAAGTACCCATTGTAGCCGGCGCCAATTTTTAGTGGTAAAAGCATAAACCGCCATTTTAAAAATGCAAGGGCCACGCCTTAAGGACCTCGTACTCAAGTTAGAAAAGACGGTAGTACAACTTTAGACAGACGTGCTCCTTTGAAGACCCGCTTATGTATATGTTTTGTTCTACGGAACCCCGAGTAACGGCATCCATAGACCTAACTATTGCCGGTTAAAGCAACTTCTTCTGACTTGGCTACGCAAACAAAACAATTAGCACGTGCCGAGGCCGACGAAGCGGATCTTTGCATCATTTATAGGCTGTAATGGGTCGCTAGCTAAAGCCGTGCTCTCCGGGCCAGGTCAGTAAGTGTGAAGTGCTTGACTATTGAAAAGCTATCCTTTTCTAAATGTGTTGCTGATACATACCTTTCATGAAAGCTTGATAGCTTTCAAAGAAGAAAGTGAAAGCCCTGAGCCGCCGTCTGTACACAGAAGTATACGAGGTTATGTAACATATTTTGATACTTGACAAAAACTGGCGTTTCGCGAAAATTTGCATGCCGGCCGACGGTTACCATCGACTATAAGAAACCGACGAACGCTCTAAGAGAGAGCAGCAAAAACAATTAATACCCGGTTCAGCTGGCGTATAAAATATTTTGGATGCTTACATGTCGAAGAAGATCTAGATGTTAAGTTCGAAGATTGAAAGCCCAAGTCAGTCTTCATCCTTGCCATGTACCAGTATGATTTGGTTCCGGGCATGCCGTGGCTTGAAAAGCACGCGCCCTGGATCAATTGGCAAAGTAAGGTCGTATGTGTTAGCAAAAAAACAAGTCAAATTTTGGCTCATCTTGTGCGCACGATTTTCTTAAAAAGAAACATGGGCAAGAGTTGGACGAGATATCCACAGGAGATATTTAAAGCCCCGATCTCTTTCCGAAGCTAGACGTGACAAACGCCTTCAAACTCTGACTTTAGTAGCTTACATTATTGATGTTGGTGCGAAAACTATATCATTACGAGTGAATATTATAGTGGCACCAATTGATTAGAAGCTCCGCAAGCAAGTAGCATAGATCCGCAAGACACAATAGATACTTTAAATTCACCAACAAGTAGCAAACTATTACAAAGAGCGCATAAATTAACGACGCTAGAAGAGAATGAGGATGCTTTACAAAGCCGATCTCTGGGTGCCACTACAATTGCAATGTTGACAAAAAAATCTAGATCTAGAAGTTAATTGGTAGCTTAAGTGGTCTTTGCGTTTGCTTTAAAATAAAAGCACTGTCTGAGGTAGCGGAGCTACTAAATCTCGAAGACTTTAAAGCCACTGAGCTCCAAAGACCAAGTGATTGGCGAGATTTCAGACAAAAATATTTCTTGAGAATTCGACGTAATTATATATACTTGGGCGAAAAATTGAAGCCCAGTCTTATCAATAGCATACGTTGTGCCTAAACTTATTTTTTTTAGGATCTAAGACAAGAATGGATGTAATATCTCACAATATACCCGGGTGTAGAATGTACATTGCACTGGATTAGATAAATAATAAAAAGCAACTTTAATGAAAGGGGCGAATAGATCCATTACGGCGGACAGTACGTCAAGCGGCATGCTATAATAGTGGTTAGTGACGCAACAAGGGCTATCAAATGCCTCGACAGCGTTTTGAGGTCATACTTTGACATTTTTTGCCCCAACGAAGATCAGTCGCTTTGAATTTCTATTAGAACCACTTGAGCCGAGGGCTTGGGGTCATGAGGACCAAAAAAGTGATATAAGCTTTGACGAGTGAGCCGTCGTGGCAGAAAAGATTCGATTCGTTGATTGCTTTGTAAGCAGCCATTAGGTTTGAGCAGATCTAAATGTGTTATGGCCGTCTCGCCTTGGCTCACGCAACGTTTTTTCAAAGAAGTTAGACTTCTGAAAATTCATGAGGTAATTAAGCTTAGCCAACTATTTGCGCATGTACACTGTAGGCTATACGGTAGTGCAAGGCGATTCAGCACCAATGGAAGGCTTTCAAAGAAATCCGATTCGGCTTTGACGAACAAGGCAAAGCCGCTTGATGATATCTGCAATGCTTTTGAGTATGTCGTCAATTGCGTGTTACTACGACCATGGATGAACATGGTGGAGACATTCCAATTCAGTACCGACATGTTTTTAATAACACGCACAAAGTCTGCATCTATTGCTCGCCAAAGACGCTCTTGTTGTACCATCGCAGCACTGATATCTGATCATTTCGACTTATGTTTACATTGATATAATCAAAAAATTTATTAACTTCAATTCATTGCTAACGAAAAATATTGTACGAAAATCTTAGCCGCATACTTGTGGACACCCTGTACTAAACAATATGCTTCTTTTTTTCAAGCCACGTTATGTTTAAGTCGCCCCCAAGCTAGAGGTCGTGGTAGGTTCGTTCACATCTTCGTTTGTCAGCTACCAATTTAGCTCGCGTCAAAATAAAGTATATTAGCTTGGGCAAGATCTACGTACTACCACCGAGTAGTGGAACGCAACCGCACACAAAAACAAGTGCGTTGGAACTTACATCGCGTACACTTAAATAACAACAATTTCTTGCTATCATTTTTATATCGATCTCCAGGCAAATTGTACACAACAGCATTGTAAATCTCACTGTAATTAACGACATTGGTGGATGCAGCTTTTAGTATAGCCGTCACATGACAAAGTGCCGATCAATACACGCTTGGCTTCGGTGATTCGGCTCTTGAGCGCTTCTTTTGCAAGAGTATAAAGCGTAAGCCTCCGTTTCATTACCTTGAGGCTCTCGTGCGTAGTGTAATTCCTATCTTTACCTTGGAAAAATTGGTTATGTGCTTACAGCTTCAAAATCATCCGACCAAGTTAAGTATACTTTAAACATCCTCCTACTAAGCCTCAGTTTTTTCCCACTAAAGAGCTCTTTTCTTACAAGTTTTTGTCATTTTTCTGTATCTAAGGCGCATCTTTTCGCAAAAGCCCGTAATAATTTTAGATTGACGTAGACCAACTTCTTCGGTCATCTATGAGGCAAACACGAATCGTGTGCTATGACGTGTCAACGAATGCTACTTTGCTTGGCAAAACTAAACTCTATCAGAGTTAAACAAACTTGAGCGTAACCACAGATCTCACCACTCGGGGTCCTCAAGGTTGTAGCTATTATTTGCTTGAGCGATACTCAAAGTAGATCTTTTTTGCGAACTTGTAAGAGCTGCGAACAAAACGGGTCTACGTGTATGCTCAAAAATCTACGCACTTTTAGACCAGTTCTTTTAGTACGCGTTTCTCTTGTTTGCAGACAAAAAAAATTGAGTGCTTATGGAATTTGTCCCTCAAGCTTGAAACAAGCGAGCGCATGTACCAAGATCTTTTACTTAATTAAGATTTATAAGATTGACAATCTAATCGAGTGAACGTGAAGTTGACGCTTCAGCATGTGTGACGATGTTGTATAGCACCCTGCCTATAGGTTAACTAAAGACGATATACAAGAGCGGCCGTTTGTAATTTTTGGTGTAAAGAAGACAGGATGATGTTATCGACTACATTCTCGGGATAACATATTGTTTCAGGGTTTTCATTAAGCCTGTCTATACATTGGATAATGTATGATTGCTTTGCCCCGATTTCGGTAGAAACCTTATTGCTAAGAATTCTTGTTTTGGTTCATTACTTCAGATACTTTCACCTGAGATATTTGATTATGTATAGTCCTTTTAGACATCGATATTGTGTCGATGTTGCACAATAACCTGCCTTCAAATGTCTCCATAAACCAGGAAGCCAGCATTAAGCCCACCTTAGTCGTCCGATGTGCAAAGCATCCTAAGACGAGGTTATCTGTTATGCACGCGATAAATTTAGGTTTTGTCTATGACTGAAGCTAGATTTAAGAACTATTTGTTGAAAATCATAATACACTGATTCATCTGCACTGACATACAGCGTTCTCAAAAGTTACGAAAATTACTAGACCATGCACTTGAGACTCAAAGCAGCTGGCCTTTTATTTGCCATTTGCTTTTATGCCTGCATTTACGGAAAGTGAAAGCTACTTTAAGCTCTTGATAATGTTGCGCTTGACATACTTGTCGCTGAGTACGGTGACATATTTGTCTTTAGATTTGCATACCACGATATTAAGACGACACTGTTGCTCAAGCACGAGTGTATTTATGTATGTGTGTATGCATGTATGTATGTATGTATGTATGTATGTATGTATGTATGTATGAAAAAACTAGTAGCTTATGCAAGCATGACATATCTGCCATTTCGATGGCATAAACGAGGTCCTAACGCTTCGTACCCCAAATAAACTTTGGAAAGAGATTCGCTAGGTTTAATAGTGCGATATTCACTTCTAGCTACTTGTCAAAGGTCGATCAAATTTGCTCGATTGATTTTAAAGTATTCGTTCACGGTGCACCAAAGTTATCTTCATATATTGAAATCGGGAAGAGCCTGCCTTCGCACCAAATTCATTGCGAATAAAACTGATAATGAGTCCTAAATAAACGCATTAGCGGCAAGCTTTGCAAGATGCGATGATATAGACTGGCTTGTTTAGGCTGTGGTAATACTTTTATGATATCGCGGTCGCCCTGGTAAGATCGATTTTGAGAGTATCTGCAGGATCACAAGCATCTGTCTAAGCATAGACAGCATCAGTAACTCAGAAATAGTCACCAATTTAGAAATCATATGTGCGATTCGACAAAATCAGTAGGTATGCCGAATATTTTATAGATTTAATGATGCCGGATCAACATCCTATAAAAGATTTTAACGCGTGACGTGCAAGCACGCTAGCGAGAAGAACGATCTCTGAGCGCGAGCAGCTGGTATTATACAACAGCGCATCGACGGCCTCGTTGTAGGAATACACAGTACCAAGGACTCCCTTACAGCCATGTCTATGCAACCATAAAGCTCGTTGAAGCTCTTGAGACCTTTCTCATATTCAAACGCTCAAGCTGCTTTGCAATGTAGCTCTACCATACTTCTAATTAAAATTTGGCGATTTTGAATCTCATATAGGCCGAAATTTTTAAATTGGTCTTCGGCCTCTAGAGCTCTCATCTCATTTTCATCGCAGCGCCATTTCTAAGTATAGCGCTACATGAAGCACAAGTTCCATAGGTGACAACCTTTATATCAAGGTTGTGGTAAACAAGCATGGGAAGCAATCGTGCGTCATGATATATCAGATGCAGAATGTCAACGAACCCTTAAAAATCGGCAATTTTCGTTCTCGCCTACGTCAATCTAGCCCATCTCTAACGGTGAACGGTAGTAATCATCATGGCCACGATCGACGAAGCACGTGTCGAATTCATTAAACAAAATCCACTGCATAATACTCTGTGCAATTGAGTGCAGCTTGTAACGTGAGCCCTATTTTCTTGGTTTCTTATGGCTTGATAATCAAATAATTTGTCGTTGCTACTGACACGAGATGGGTTACTCCTGCAAAAGCTTGAAGGTAAAAGGGAAATTACTGGGGTGTAGTCGCACATAAGGCTATTTATCGCACCAACTTCTAAATACGGCGATTCAATTCGTGGTAAGCAAGCAGTCATGATAGCAGGCGGTAAGTTGACAATTCATTGCCCAAAAAAAGCGGCCTGCGAGCGAAGGGGAGCGATGAAACGAGCCAAGGAAACGCGAGGCAGGGCAAGGTGAGGTACTCCTTTATCGAGCCCAGTGCTGATAATGTGAGACGTGTTCAAGAAGGCAAAAGAGCGAATAAATGTACATCCCTATGTTGGTACATATAGAAACTGCAATCTATGCTCTACGCTTCCTGGCCACATATTTTCTAGCCAGTCGGTTGAGGCAATGTAATCTGCGTTATGGCAATAGCCGTGTGCGACAAAGGAGGCGTTTTGGCATAAAGAAGGCTACATGTGACACACTGCACATAAGTAGTAGGCAGTACGATTTGCGTGACGTAGTTAGCGTCTAACGGATTTATCGATGCTCCCCAACGCGATTTGATTTGTTAATTAATGGAAAGGCAACATTACTGCTATACATAAAACTTTCCTCTTGCAAGTTTAACTACATTATTTTCGTCGCCAAACAACCTGACAGATCGAATTAGATGCTTTAGCTAGTAGCCTAGTCAATACTTGTATAAAAATAATCGTGAGCGTTCTGTAAAGGGTTTGACCACCAGGCCTAAGCTGAAGCTAGAATCAAGGAAGTTATATTTCTTTTGTAAACGTGCTGTGCTGGAAGTATGTAGGTCCTCAATCTTGAAAGCCTATGGGCTCTCGTACTTTAAGCGACTCTACGCGTGACGAAAGGATTGATGACGTCGTCGGCACTCGTTGCACTTGGCGATATAGAAAGCTGCCCGTTTGATTACTTCAATTAATTGCTCTTGCGCCTTTTGTGCCACAGCTGAACGAAAACGTTCCTCCTTTGCCGTACCCAGCAGTGGTGATCATCTTCCAGTCGACACCTTGATTTGAATTCCAGCTCGCTGGTCGTTCAAAGTATTCACGACCCTCCGAACAAATATTAGTAGCCACAGCATGTACCACGTTAAGCGTAAGATTAGCCACTAGGCCATACAGACACTATTATATTTTGTTTGCGAATGCAGTATAAAAGCCATGACAATACGATCTTTGAGCCCGAGGGCAGCCTTCTTGCTCTCCAGCTATAAAGGTGTAAGGTGTTCAGGACAATTGCGGAGACCATGGACAGTACTTATGTTCGCTTGGTCTTTGTCGATAATGCGTATTGATGAGTAAAATCTCTCAATTTCCAAACACCAATGGCAAAATCTGAAGTACCACGTGAAGATAAGAATGATAAGCAGCACCAGAATTCTAATTGCTTTTAAAATAATGCCTATACATGTTCGAGCCTTCCCACAATATCAATGGAGTAATTAACAAACTGAGTCTACAATGGCGGTGAAGAGATATTCTATGTGATGATTCTCTCATCGTGACCGTAAGCATAATGTGTTACAGGTAGGTACCCCAAGTATTTCTGCAAAAGCATTAACTGTAATTGAGTCCCTTTACATGAAAAATGCTGGACACGCGGCAAATCAATATTTGAATTTAATAAACTTATAGTAATTGTCAACGCTACGTCTTGTTGCTTTTGCGGTTTGATTTCTAGAGAAAACTTAAAACGTTAATGAGGACAAAGCCAGTTGTTTGGCTGCCAAATAGCAAGTCGTTAGTTACAGACTTAATGCCAGGGTTGTAAAAGGCTTCATTTCCTTGAGTAATAACCAAAATTCAAACAATGCCATCAGATCGATATTTATGTAACACAAGTGTGTTTCAAATTGATTGATTTAAAATGTGTTGCCTTAATAAGTAGTTTAATAGTAGTAAACTGCAAATAATTTACCCTTTACCTCGGTCTGTACCTCCTGAGCTCTAAATCATAGACCTTGATCATAAAGCTCGAACGCCATGACGCGTTTCAGCTACTTGGAAGCAGGAATGGCTGCAAATGGAGCGCCTACTTATGCCTATATTGGCTAGCAAGGCTTAGAACTGCGCGTCAATCAGGTGCTCTTAGATATTTAATCTGGCCTATAAATTGTTGCAATAGCTTAGGTAGACAATCTACCTGCGTGAACATAGGATTGACGACAAGTGGTTTAGGTTCGACGACGTCAATCAGCATCTTGTACAGAGGAGGTATGCAAGAAGATATCCGATCTTGCGGTAAAAGACCGTTCAACATCCTGGTCTTGAGATAATCAAAGTGTACAATATTTTAGTCTTGAATAGTTAGCACTACATTTTTTCATTTCATAATGTTCTAATGCACCAAACTCAAGTTTGTGATCTATTATCTTTCCATTTTGATATAAATAAAGAGCCGCGTTATCCACCGCCCCCTCCCATTTCGTTATCATTCCCCATTTGAGTGATTAGCTAATTAAATAAAATACTGAATGGCTAAAATTCGAGCTTGGGATTTCAATGTTCGTGACGCCACTACCGCTTTCCCACTACAACACGAGCCAAGAAATTTGTGCCCAAGCAGAGCTCCATCACGTACGTTCGAGGGCGGCTATCCGTACTGTTTAATGAAAATGATAGCTAATATCTATTTTCATGGATCATGTATAGGTCTTTCTTTGGTGCAGGGCCATTACCGTCGGCCTTGAAGCGAAAACCTGCAGAAGCCGATGTGGCATACCCGGTAATTGATTTTCTTCTATACTGCGCGCTACAGAATATTGTTATCTCTTGAAGACTGCCAAAACATTATCTTGAGGGTATAGAGTTGCGCGAGGGGGAAGTGTAGAGCCTAGTGCCGACAAAAATCTGAATCATGGTAAGAGCATCAATCGTTCCACCAATATTCAATGCGGTTAGCTTGAAATAAGGCGATGCCTACTGGGGATGACCTAGTGATAAGAACGGTAAGCATTGTGTTTAGACACTAAAATCGTGGCACAGTTTTGATCATCTCAAAAGAGTATTATAAAATGTTGTACGATACTGAGCAAAGTCAGCTAACCGAGATTATGTGAACAATGTTGATAGTTGAGGCAGTAACGGCGTTGGTGTGAGTGTGAATGTGAGGAACGTAGCGTTCTGTGGATGGTGAAGTAAACAGCAAAAAGAGGTTAGGAGGTCACGAACATTTAAATACCAAGCCCGAGTTTTAGCCAGTCAGTAGTTTATTTGATTAGCCAATCACAAAAAGGGGGGATGGATAACAAAATGGGGAAAAACGCGGCTCATAAATAAACTAAGAGATGCCTGTCGTAGCACTATACAATATATCTGTTGCCCTTGCATTTACGAAATGCAAGAAATGGATCGTCCATTGCGATAAACACTTATGATTCACATTTTGCCCAGCATTCGAACGGCTTGATTTGTTTACAATGGTACCGTCAAAGCGACAAGCGAAGAAACACTTGACGGCAATCGAAGACGTTGACGACGATGATCGATGTGTGTTTTATGAAGTAAAAAACGCTAGTAATTAGGCAGATGGAGGGGTTGCGATTAAGCGATTAAGGCACTATCAATAGCTGTAATTTAAAATATTACTTTTAAAGAACAAGCGCACAAAGAACGACACAGTAAACAGAAACCCTTAAATTTAAGACGTGGCAACCGAGATGGTCTGCTGCAGCGTGTACGTTTGACCAGTAGGCAGCGCCTGTTGCACCGAGACGCGGCCAGGCTCGACAGCGACCATATACTTGTATTCCTCATCACCAAAGTCTTCCATGGCCTTGGCACGGACGTCCCACGGATTCCACACGACAACGTCGGTCTCGGTCTCATACTTGGGGTTGGTGGAGGACTCAATGATGAAGCCCGCCTTGTTGATCGAGACCGTGCGATCTACATTGTTGACTCCCTTGATAATCGCGCTGATCGTGTCAGGAGCGTTGCTATAGACATTGTCGGTCTGATTCTTAAAGTCAATGATTTCGCGGGTCTCAGTCTTGTTGGCCTTAGCCACCTTGTCGTAGTAGTCGACGTTCTGGAGGCCATAGACTTGCACGCCCTTATTGCGAGCGTCATCCACATGTAGGTAATTATGGAGCAGCATATGAAATTTCATGAGATTCTTGTCCGTATTGTGCACATACAAAGCCGTCTCGAGTTGGTTCGCGTACAATTGCACTACGTACGTCAATTCAAAGTCAAAGGGCCAAATCTTGCGGGTCGCGTCACTTGATGCCATTGTAAAATTGGCTACACTAGGAGTCTTCTCGTCCACAGCATCCTCATGGAATGCCAGCGTCCAATCGGTGGTACGAGCGAAACCGTGACTGGGTAACCCCTCAGCGCTACCAAAGTTTGGAAATACGAGGGGGATACCGCCACGAATGGGATTCACGCCGTCCATAAACGATTCGTTCGACATGAAGAGAATGTCAAGGTTTGAATCCATGGCCGCACGGAACGACTTGACGTGTGCGCCAAAGAGAAAAATCTCGGCACTGGAGCCCAGTGGGTGAGTGAGCTTGACGGTCTCCAGTTTGGCGGTGGCAGTCGCAAACAGGGTTGACACGAGCGTTGCAGTCTTGACGAGAGAGTTCTTTATCATAATAGTAGCTCGAGGATTGGACTTGTGTGTCTGGAGGAGTGAAAGGAAGAATGGAGGTCGGAGTCGTCAATGGATTGGCCTAGCCGTCTCAAAGTATTTTGGAATCGGAAACCCCAGATCTTGGGATAGATACCCTATGAAACTATGTAAAGGTCGAGCTAATGTCCGAGGTACTGTCTCTATTCCATGTCGACACGTAAACATACGAGGGCCCACATTACTGCGTTCCTCAACATGACATTCAACGAGACTGCATATCATTACACGCCA
Organism: Plasmopara muralis; assembly: GCA_003676415.1. Taxonomy (NCBI): domain Eukaryota; phylum Oomycota; class Peronosporomycetes; order Peronosporales; family Peronosporaceae; genus Plasmopara; species Plasmopara muralis. The sequence continues at coordinate 72,082 of RCHQ01000068.1, read as the reverse complement.
TAGGAGCTTTGGTCGAAGAAGCCGCGTGCCGCAAACCTAAGACGATAGAGGATTAGAAAGATGGTTAATGCCAAATTTAAGAAGCTTTTAACGGGATTTGCCTAAAGATCTGCGCGATTTTCAAAACCGAGCATTAAAACCAGTGTTTTAATCTTAGATATCTCGTGGAAACAATTGTTCTAAGTTCATTGCGTGACGAATTGATGTCAGCAACAATCATGTAACAGTCTTAGAGTATGTAAATTGATATAGCCATTGACGTAAGCCCTTAATCAATCCGTGCTTCGTCCAAAAATGCTTTTAATGTTATTATTTGAAAATATTATTCTGATTATCATCCCTCTGGGTTAATGCACATAGATGCTTGGAAGATGTGTGATGAAATTGCGACAGCTTGTTCATCCCGACCTGTGCTACTGTATGTTGATGTTGTATGGGAGCCATATCATCATGAAATTAATTACTCTTTTAGTTTTTTTTTGCAACTCACGTGCATAATAGTAAAAACAATTTTTTTGACAAGGATGTGAGAGCTGAGACCGTGACGAAGACGTAGTAAGCTCGCATGCGCTTCCTAGTATTAAGACCACCGGTCATAAGATAGCACTACCCACACTGTTATAGGCGAACAATTTAATGCTTGCTTATTAATGCAATACAGTCATAATTTTAAACCTGATCTTTTAGTGCGTTCGACTTCAAATAGAGCTAGCCATGCCAAATCACGCTTTTATTGGGTAAATTGCACATAATGAGAAAAAGACAACGACACATCCATAAATTCATACACAAATACTTGAGATACTCACGGGCTTACATTTACATTATTTAAATACATCGAGAGCTTGAGGGAATTGATAATTTCAAGGTCTGTAAGCATAAGTGAGTGCAATATGAAAAAGTCGCTACAAGCTTTTCTGAAAAAACTCAGAAATTACATTTGAGCTGTAGCAATGTCCGTTGTATTTACTACAGAGGTGTTGGATGACTTAAAATGAAGTTTATAATAGCCTTAAATCACGCTACATAAAATTTGATGCCTCCTATTTGTAAAAAGGATAACAATTTCACCTATCGGCATCGCAAAAACGAGGACCCTGCCTATAATCTGACCTCGTAGTACTCCTTCACTGGTATGTGCTTCGCACCGCCGTAATAGTCAAGAAGAACAATATTTTCAATCTCGAGGGCATATGGCAGAAACCTGTGATTCTCGGGCCAGTCTTTCATCTGTGGGTGCCTACAACAAACCCGACAACATCAAGAATCTTCTTAAATCCACAACAAAATCGATTTAACGTACTTGGAAAACAACACTATCTCGGCATCACGTCGCTGATTAGCAGGCACTGGCTTCACCTTGCCAGACAGCGTGATTTTCCAGCATGTAGGGTCTTCCACGTCTACAATGCATGCATTTTGACCCTCTTGTGCCATTGAGATTGCCACTGATGCCGTCGGGTTGACGCTCAAATCAATTCCTGTTCCAGTCTAGATGTCAAATCTTCGTCCTTCGAATACCATTCAAATACTTTTTGTACCTGCAGAATCCATTGGCGTAAGATAAAAGAACAGATATCCCGTAGAGTTTTCTTTTGAATAGCCAACTCCATCTACTCGTCATTTTCACTCAAAAACCAATCAAATGTTTAGTAAATCATTTTTCAGACTTACCACTGTAGGAGACCGTGTGACCGAATGGAACTCCTCTAAACTGCACCGAGAACGTCGACAAAGTCGCCCACACATTGCTATGCACTAACATCCTCGCATGCTGCCCTGAGCTTGAGCCCACGTATCTTTTTTACCAGTCACAAAGTAAAAAAAGGAAAAACTTGCAAATTATTTCAGCTGTGGAACTTACAAAGTTTCCGCTTCCACGAGCGTGTTGCCACGGAACACCACGACGTTCCCAAGAGCTCCAACACCGAACGAGCAATTAAATACTGTTAGTGCGAGCAGAAGTATCGGAAGACGCCGACGAAAGTGCTGCATCATGAACGATGTCGCGCAATAACTTAGATTATGATTCGTTTCTACTTGAAGATGCTTCGTAACGTCTTTATGGCCAATCAATTACGTACACGTCACGATTAATTGCTGATACACACAAACTCACAGAAATGGTACATAAGAACTATTTGTCCAGTCAAATTTATGGAAAAGCCGAATTGCTTGTTCTGTTCATCTGTAAACGCTCAGTTTGTATGGGTCAATACGACCACTAATCGTAAGGTTAATCCACACCACTTTTCCGATGTTGTACCCTACCTCCTCTTGCTCGCCCAACGACTTCTTCTTGGCGTCGCCTACCGGTGCAACGTCCATAATACTCAGTAAGCACGCGACCTGCATCGGCAACGGCGAATCGACTTGCAGATTCGCACCCATTCGAGCATGTACGCAAATAGCCTTTGAGACGAATAAAAGTCTGTACGCGAGTATTTTGCTTGGACTTATTCATTACAACGATGCATCATTTCCGCCCTATTACTACATACAATGATCTACATATTTTTTAATAGCTATCCCCGTATATACGTCTATATTTTGGATTCTCCACCTTTGCCGATACTCAATACGGCCGACCGAATGCCTCTGCCGCGACACGATTACTGTTTATGTTATCAATCATTGTTGCGGTCAGTTTGAAGGAACAGACTGTCATCTTGCGAAACTTTGTAATCACCATCTACAATTTGGTTGACCACTTCAGCTGAAGCTGCCTGCGGGATTGTTGTAGTTTGCTAATGAAGGCTTTGAAGTTGTCATCGCGCCGGTAACTGCAATATTTTCCAGATTTATATTTGTCCGGGCTTAATTTTAAGGAGTTTATAATCTAAAAGGAGCGGAATCCTGATCTCTGATGATCAGAATCGGGTGACTAGCGTTTACATACTTGCATATCGAACTGAAATCACTTCTTGTTTTGTTTCAGGCCAAAGCATACTCAGGACAACGTGTTTCTTGGTGTAGTAAAGCTAAAATTTTAAATCTTTTAAAACCTCAAAGTAATGGACTTAGCTGCCTTGGTGCTGAACCTTTGGGTCGGTTTGTGAAATTTGTGCAGTATGTAGAGCGAATTTGTGCAGCATGTTTGTAGAAATTGAAAGCGCTTGGTTCAATGATACGTGCTTTATATCTAGGCATATCCGTAAGGATCAAGTACGGCGAAGTGAGCGGTGAAATCGGATTATATCTACTTCTTTACGGTGTGATACGAGCCCCACGATATCGGTTTTTATCGGTGGCCAAAATTCTTTCCAATTCACTCCAGGCCTGCTTTCTTGTAGGACACCAAAACAATTTTCATTGTCCTCTTTGATAACCCGCTTTAGCATTTAACGTTAGCCACTTTGTAGAATGGTTCCCAGCGAGGTCACATACGATTGAATGTGGAATTAGCCTTCGTACAATAAGCCGTAGTGCCTCAAACCTAAGACGAATGCCTCACCTTTCGTTATTGAGCCCATGCCCACAACCGTTTGGTCATTTTTGATCAATATCATTGTGCCGACATACACCACCAATGCGACAGTGCGAAAACGCCGTAAGCAAATAAATAACGCGACAAAAAGCCAACGCTGTAAATGTATTTTGCTACTTAGAATACTAATTTAAGCACATTACAGAGGTCTTTTCAGATCAAGGATCTATGTCTAACCTCCTTCCACCGTTAAAACAAGTCAACATGCATCAACAACATCGAACATGAGACTCAGCGCTAAATAACATTAAGCGACTTTGACTGTATTTATGCTCACCGACGCATCTCGTAAATGCCGCCGTACCATTGAAAGTCGAAACTGCCCTGAATTTAATTGCTGATAATTTCAAACTGTGTATGAACATCGCAAACGGGTTCTTCTAAATCATATTGAGGTCGTCTTAGATATTGATACCTATAATTCTGAGCAAATCAAGGTCGCAGAAGTCACAGCGGCTCAATACGGCGTGATCTTTCTCAGCTTGAGCATATCAAAAACACTCTGCGACCCCGTCGAACACTCGGAAGGTGCCACTATGTGGGCAATGATTTCAGGATCTGAAATACCTGCAATACCAGTAGTACCTATACTAAACGTAGCACCCTCAACACCTTCCTAACTAATCACTAAAAAGTCTTCGATGTATCTTTACAACATTGACACTTGTATTGTTTTGTATTTTGCGCTATCGCGCTGTCGACGCATGGTGGTGAAATGGAAATGATCAAATGCAATCAAATTATTAGTGATTGAGGGCGAAGAAGAGGACTTTCCTTTTTGAGTTGTTGCAACGTTTTCTGTCAATTTTCTTTTCACGATAATCGATGGTAACAAAATTGTGTTCAAAGACCACGAGGTCAGCAGCAGCATATTTGATCGTCTTCAGCGCATCTTTTCGATCAGAGCCACCAATAGTCAATAAAGCACTCTTGTTTGTACTGCATAAGCGGCGAGCAGCACGATACTTGAGCATTTTGCGTTTAAGCGCCATGACCTCCAAACAAATGGAGATTGGCAAGATCGTAATCTTCAAGACGTAGCCGTACGTATCTATGGGCGTCGAGTCCTTACAACCGAATGTGCCTTCGACTGGTGGCAATCGAATGCTTACTAGGCATGGATTTCAGTCATTGGCAGCGTGAACTCGATCACCCTGCAGTCATCGACCTTACAGCTCTGCGTATGTAATTCGCCCTTAATACCTACTATAGGAGGCACGTGGTCCTTGCAAATGTCACGCATGTCGGTAAGACGTCGGTACTCGTTGCTTTTGGCGGTACCAAACTGGCCATCTGGCTAGTTCAGTGGGTAGCTCTTACTGCCTGCTTGCCACAACTGATGAAAAATGTTGCCTACTTTGTCGTGCACAGCATAAGTGACCGCCTTCCAGCCGTCAATTTAATCTTGCTTATAGAGCTCTGGTGCCCTGAATGTCGTCATAATGAGGTTTGTGGTCCCAGAAATGAGTTGGCTACCGCCTGTAGCAGGTTAAGCGTACTGTTAACCACTAAGGCACTTTACTCGACTTTCTTGCATACTCGACTTTCTTGTATGCAATCGTGTTATAGGAGTCATGACGATGCGATGCTTGAGTCCTAAGGTAGCATCCTTGCAGCCCTACTACTAAAGTTTTGGAATATTGTGTGACTAAGGGAAAGTATATACATTCAGCTGACAATTGTTGATAAGCAAATTGATGAGTGAGGTCTGGCAAGCTTGTGACAAGACCAGGTCAAGAGAATAATAGTGAGCAGCACCAGACTTTTTTTTTAAACTAGTTAGCTCCGCCCAGAAATTTCTTCGGATTCTTTCCATCCTCAGTAACTTTGATAGAGCATTGTGAGTTACATACATGGCAGCCGACGTTGCCAATATTGCGTCATGTTGGGTTTGTTCATTAAGCAAAGAAAATATTCATGATGACGGTACTCTACCAAAGACCTGCCGAAAATTAAGTCGGCAGGGAAAGGCTGATACCATGAGTGTAAGACGCTTTGTTTCTTCAAAGAATAATTAACACTTTATGCTATCAAAACGTTAGATAAAAATAAATGTGCTGCCTTGATAAGCACGACTACCCCATGTCTTCAGCTGCATACTGCAGACAATCCGAATTTTCTAAGGCTTACTTGGTCAAATTTAAAAAATGCTGCGCCATCGTACATACTGATTGTAGAGCTTGCAACAGATCGCTTGCATAGCGAGTTAGCCATTCTCTTTCAAAGATTTGGCAAATATATTTCGTTTTTTTTTCTGTCTCCATGACTTTGGCATGTTAGTCGACTTACAATAGAACGAGAGGGCCCACCTTTTTAATTTAAATCTTGCAATAGCCGCTGTAGAATTCACCCCTATTTATAACCACATCCTGCAAGCAAATTCCAGCGATTGTACATGCGAGCTGTACGATGGCAATTTGGCCGCTGAGTTATCGATGTAGACTTGGCGAACAAGGTCCACGCAGATCCCTTATATAAAACTGGACCGTTCTGAGCTTACGAGCTGAAATCAAACTGTTACACATTCTCATGAAAGAATAGTGCAGCCGGAAAGCAGTTTACTACGTATAGAGTTTCAGCTTACCACACGGCATGATGCCTTCATTACTGATAAAACTATGTTGTCCATTTGGTCGGATAGGATTTTTGTAGTATTCTATAAAAAGGTTTTTACGCCTCTGAGTAATTTGTGAGTATGTCCTTATTCAAAGCTTATAAATCTGCATAGCGCGAATATGCTTAAAAGTTAACTCGACAAGCAAAGGTCGTCGCACAAAGCGTTGGTGACGTATTATTGTTTTTATTTCGTGAGTAGGTCGTTACTTCTTGTTTAAGCTGCAAGTTTTTCGCAGTTGATAACATGAAGATTGGTGACACATCCATATTAAGTCAATTAAAATCCACTTGATATCGATTTGGACGCCATTAGCAGGATATGATCAAAGGCAATCTGGCAGCTTCCTCATACGTCATTTACAAATTGTCTAGAGGTCGACAAGATTTTTTTTGCTGGTAAAAAGTTGTCAATAAGAGTAAACGAGTAGATTTAAGTTAGTACAAAGATATTTGAGTGGGCATACACGTTCCACTGCGCGGTGGTTGTACGTCAATTTTGGTCCAAACTAAAAAATGTGGGTGAAAAACAAAGATCTACCACGACATCCTACTTGAAAATATAATAACATATTGTTCAGTGCGGTCCAAGTTTTCTTTAAAGCATTTTTCGTATGTATTGCAATATTCTTAAGTGGAGTAATGCTATTAGTCATAAAAGTTCTAGTCGAGTTGATTGGACACCGGTGCTGCGATGGCGCTTAAGAAAAGCGGCAGCAAGAAGGTCTCTAGCAAGCACCAGAAGCACGGGTTTGTGCGTGCTAGTAGCTTGAAAGGCAGCAATCCATTCGATGTGCGTGGCAATGCTAGCAAAAAAAAGCACGAGGTCATTGGACGGCGTGTCAAAGGCGCCGGTCGCAACGTGGCGGCCGCACGCGCTGAGGCCGAGCGGAAGCGTCACAAGACTTTAGGTGCTGAGTTTAAGGCACGCAATAAAAGCAACGTATTTAAGGATAAGCGACTGGGTGAGCAGGATCCGACACTGTCGATCGAAGACAAGATGATGGCGCGTTTTCAAACTGAGCGCAAGCGCAAGCTACGCAACGCGTCAGCCTTTGCATTGCACGACTCGGACTCAGAGCACGAGGAGGATACTTTGTTCCTGACGCATAAAGGTGCAAAAATCACTGACGATGACTATGACGAGCTTAATCGTGATGGTCCATTGGACGAAGACGAGTCGGAGGATTGTCGAAAGATGGATGAAGACATTGTAGATCAATTGCATTTTGGTGGTGGCCAAATGAAGAGTGAGGAGGGAGAAGGAAAACGAAAGACACACAAGGAAGTGATGCATGAAGTGATGATGAAAGCCAAGCTGTTCAAAGCGGAACGACAAAAGAACAAGAGTTCGCAAGAGGATGCGACAGATAAATTAGACGAAGGATTTAATGATATGCGACAACTGCTCGAATTCCGTCCAACACGTGCAAATGGCAAGGAGTTGCTGCCGAAAGAGCCAATGGACGAGTTCGATAAGCTCACGCGGGAGTTAACATTTGAGGCCAAAGCTAAGGCAACAGAACGCCGGATGTCCCCAGAAGAAGCCGCGACAAAGGAACGGGATCGTCTGGCCGAGCTGGAAAAGCGGCGAGTGGCCCGAATGAATGGCGTTGATGAGGATAGCGATACTGGGAGGCGTACGAAAGGAAAGAAGGGAAAAAAGAAGGTGAAAAAGCCGCAAGAGATTGTAATGCCACCTACCGATGATGATTTGGTAGACAATTATGCAATTAATGATCGTTTTAATGAGGACGACGATGAAGAGGAGGCTGAGGACAGCAGCGAGGAGGATAGAGAGGTTGAGTCGGAGGATGAAGAAGACGTAAGGAAGAAGTCAGAGCAGGAAGAGCAGATAGAGCAAGAGGAAGACAGAAGCGAGGATATGGTTCGACGAAATAAACAGCAGGATGCTGAAGAAGCTACTGCTGAGCTTCCGTTCGTGTTTGAGTGTCCAGAGTCTACTGAGGAATTGATGGCGCTCTTCGACCAGCATGCACGGAATTCGCCTGAGAAACGAGATGTGATTGTCGAGCGCATTCTGACGTACTATAGTCCACGATTGAGTGTTGAGAATTTCAACAAGATGAAGCGCTTTTTCGCAGTGTTAGTACGCCAATTTTTAAACTTTGCGGCGCAGTATGCGGGACGCAAGCAAGATGTACGTCCATGTTTTTTACAAAACGAGGTGTCCCTGATGACCTTGTAATCGTATTCGTGTTTATTACAGTTGGACTCTCTCGCTAAGAATATGTATAACTTGGCTCAACAAATGGGGGACACAGCGGCCACAATAGTGCGTGAACTCCTCGCGCAACTGTATAAGCGGTCGCACAAACGAGCTTCTACCTCAATGTGGCCCACACTTCCCGAGCTGCTATTGTTCAAATCCGTGAGTTCGATTTTCCCAACATCGGACTTGCGGCACAATGTCATCTCTCCTATGGAAACATTACTCGGTGAGAGCTTGGCACGTGGCTCTGTAACCTCTCCGCAAGAAGCAACTCGAGCTCTATTTGCTGCAACTCTATCACTTGACATGAACCGGTCGAAGGAGCGCTTTATGCCAGAGGTTGTAACTTTTCTCACTCGTCTTCTTCAGATTTTTGTAACGCCAGGAGCAGAAGAGGAGAAAAGTTTGACCCACTGGCTACGTCGGGATCTCTTGCTGTGGGTATCTGCTCACTCTGAGCGCAAACTCACTGCTCTACCACGTCTGTCATTGGTGGAAAGCTCGTCTTGCAGTGGTGCTCAAGTGTTTAGCTCCCTGCTGGTTCTACTTGAGGCTGTATCGGCGCAGTACGCGTCGTTGCCGTCGTTCGACGAACTGTTTTACCCGCTTTACCTTTTATTACACGCTTTTGTGAAGCAAGTGGAGATCTTTACGCTAATTGAAGTGAATACTCTAATTTCCAAGCTTCACAAACGCCTCGAGTCGTGCTGGGACGCACGTCGTCCCCTTCGATTGCAGAGCTTTGCACCACCGACGCTGCCCACATTTGCACCGCATTTTGATGAGAATTACACGGTGCGCAAGGACAAGACGGCGCCGAAAGACACGGCGCAATTGAGGCAACTCAAGCGGCAGGTTAAACGGGCGCGCAAGGGCGCAGCTCGTGAACTTCGCAGAGATGCTGAGTTTATTCACCGTGAGAAGCAGAAAGAAGAGGAAACGCGTGTGGCAGCCAAGGAAGAAAAACAAAAAGAAATTCGTCGCTGGCTTGAGGAACAGAATGCCACATTTAATCAGCAAGTGCGCAAAGGCGGCAACATGCTCAAGGGCGGAGGGTCCGCTCGTGGACCCGCTCCACGTGCGCGAAGTTCCAAAAAGTAATTTACTTGAAAAGAAAACATGTACTTATGACTGCCAAGAGGTGATTAGTCATATATTTTGGTATCCTCTACGCACGGTCCTTCTTGGGAATGTTTTTCTTAGTGTACTGTCGGGTAGGTGGCATGGGCAGTACGTTAGCGAGACCTAGGAGGTGCGCCACGCGATCAGACGGTTGTGCGCCTACGGACATCCAGTAGCGCACGCGCTGATTATTAATTCGAAGCTCCTTCACGCCGTCGCTAGCGGCAATCGGATTAAACGTTCCAAGCTGCACATGGTAACCACTCAATTACTATTTTCACTCATTGAAATCGAATGTATGAGATGGCGTACAATTTCAAGTTGCTTTCCATCTCGTGGAGCGCGGGCATCTGCTGCTACGATGCGGTAGAATGGTACGTCCTTGCGTCCCCAGCGGGCCAGACGCAGTCTTACCACCATATTCGCGAGTGAGTGGCAGTCGCGAGTCAAAGTGGTGCACGTAATGTAATGTTTCAAAAGTATGACCCCTCTATACTGTAACTTTGACTTTAGGATGTCAACCCTTTTTTTCAAATCTATCATACGATGTGATCGATGGCGGCCACGGGAAGCTCTTCCTATCAAAAAGATAACAACCCGCTTAAGGCTTCGCTTTTCGTCTCTTCGTGACCGTCTTGCATTTTTTTACCTTAATCATGTGGCGGCATCAAGCCCAGACCACTCAAGCGTTTGACTCGGCCACCTCGATGCCAGCCTCGGTCTCAATAAATGCCTTAATTTTTTCGAGCAGGAACTTTCTGACGTCCTCAGGCACCGACGCTGCCCATCCCACAGCAATCACCCAAATTTTCAGCCTCCTAATCAACTCGCTTCGTTCCATCTTTACAAAATCTTACCTCTTCCTTTAGGTGTAATCTCTTCAATCAGATCCTCTACGGTCACTTGGTGGATTCCCTTACTCCGAATTACCTCTACAAAGTCACTAATAAGCATTCTCAATGCTTTGATTAAAAAATGCTGAGGCATCCATCATCCACGTCACCTTTGCAAAGCAATTGCATCTCATCGCGCCAGCCGCAATCGGCCAGCTTCACACGCAATAGCTCCTTCAGCCGCTCCTTTTCACCGCTTTGCGTTAGCCGCGCACTAATTCTTGTTTTCAACGCTTCATCCTGCCGCATCTGGTCGCTATACGTTCTTTCAAACACGAATAAAAAACGCCGAAACGGTTAGTGTATAGGCAACCAGCACGATGCCGCGATAACGTACGCTTCCATCCTCTTGAGCGTAGCTGCTATCGTCTTTTCCACCAATAGTCCGACCTGTTTTCGTCCTCGCTTGTTCATTGGTAAAAACATGTCTTCCATCATCTGGTCTGGCTTGATGCGTTAGGACCAATTGCGTCACATCGTGGCCGGGTAAGGCCAGGTCAGGCCCAAAAATTCAGTACTCCGCGAGTGACTCAGTTAGGCGACAACAGTCTGTTCGTCCGCTCGTCGCGTGCGACTTGGCAAAAGCTAAAGGAAAACGTAGACACACGTTGTCGTGTGGTGTTCTTTACTTTTCCCTTTCCTTGCTGACCCGGTTGCAAACGGTCGGGCAAGTTTCATTCGCTAACGTCAGTGCAGCTTTCGCCTTAATTAAAGCACTGGCTCGAGTGTCAACCATGGAACAAGCGCTGCAGCTGCCCAGACTTCTTCACTTGGACACGTTTGTGGCTCAACCTAAATTTCTAGACCCGATTGACCCGCCCACGGTGCCATTTCCCCCTCCGATATGGTACGCGAGACGCGGCCACTTTTTATATTGAGTCCTTCTCATTTTAGTTTAATTGCTACAGGTGCGTGCATGAGCCACCGAGGCTCATATCACTATTGGACGTGTATAAAGACCACGTGTTGATTGCTACGGTGCGTATATAAGCGACAAGTCGCGTCATGTTGAGTCTAATACTTAATTTTTGCTGCAGCATACAGTGGACCAAAAAACGTTTTACCTCGTGGGAAGAAACGCAGCTGTTTGCGACGTTGTGCTGAGTCATTGCTCCATCTCGCGACTGCATGCGACGATTGTTCACCATGAGAAAGGTGCGACGTATTTGGTGGACCTTGGATCGGCTCACGGAACGTTCGTGGACGGTGTGAGGCTAACGGCATTGCAGCCGACGCTCGTCGTACACGGCTCTGTGATAAAATTTGGGGGATCTTCGCGTTCATACACTTTTAAGGTACATACTATTTTTCTTCGACGAATTGTAGTCATTACTAATACCTAGAGTACTATTTACAGACCTTTGACTCTCGCGAGCAGATTGCAGAAATTATTCGCAACCGCGTCGGCCTTCCCCATGACGAGCTGCAGCTACAACAAAATACAATGTTGAATTCTCAGATTACGCACCGACTGGAGCTGTCCCCAACACTCCGAAATATGCCGCCCATGTTTCCTATGGGACCCGTGTGCCAGATTCCTGAGCTGCAATCCCAAGCCCCTGATCATGATGCACTCATGTTGATGGCGTCCGAATGCGATCGCCCAGAGAATGTAGAGGCGGGTCAGTTGCTGGGACTTGCTGCAATTGGACCTGTCAAGAAGCGGTCACGTGTACAATCGGGAAACTCGCAGGCTTCAGGTTCATCTGATCAAAGTGGTAGCACCGCGGATCTTAGTGTGTGTCTGGACGACCCCAATGAAGAACAGCAGGGAGAAGCCAAGCGCGTTCACTTTTGTGGTCAACCACCCGAAATTATCCCTGATGATGAAGTAGAAATGGAGGAATGTATTGACCTTGAAGCAGACGTACAGAGAAATCAGGAAGAGTTGCAGTGGACAAAATTGGGCAACAGCGATTGAATGCTCCTTGGTTATTTCGGCAAGACTAGAAAAGTGACCAGCAACACTATGCACGTTGGAGCGTTGCAGTGCAAAAGTCAACAAGGGAGCACAAACGTGCCGAATATTTATACTGCGTGCAGCAGATCAGGGTAGAGATCGATTGGCTTGTTAGCTACATGACGGCTGTGCAAGAAAGGCCTTAATAGAGAGACTGAAAACACCGAACGGAAGTGGAATAGCTCTTCATGAGGCATTGTGGGTTAAGAACGCGTTTGCCGACGATAATTGCCCGAATTAACGACTGGTGCGCGAATGGTAAGCGAAATAATAAGTCAATTGAAGTCGGAGTATGTATAATTTAAAGCTCCTGCAATGAAGAATGAGCATCTAAAAATTCGAATTTGCCGCTAATTACTAAGATAGTGAAGAGATACAAAAAAGACGTCACGGTAGCAGATGGCAGCTATGACAGGCTAGGACCTTCCTTCGCCAACCTTGGCGACGAACTGGTTAGACACAACTGTAGTCGCTGCAACGGTCAAACCACCTCGTTTGTGTGACCAGCAAGTGTCTTACCTGTATGTGAGTGAAAAAGCAACTATGGTTATGTGTGTCAGTCGAGTTGTGATGTCAAGTAATTGTAGCCTGCGGTATTGAAACATAAGTGGCGGCTGGAAAGAAGGAAGCAACGACTTGCCATATTTTTTCTAAGGATGTAGAAACTCACTTATGACAGCCTACCACAAGTCATTTGAGATAACTTTCCTATCATGAGACATCAAATACGTCGAGAATGTCAATAGAAACGAGGGATACAAACATACAAGATAGAAGGTGAGCTACTGGCATTCGCTTGTTTATTTATCAGAATTCCTGCTTACCTCTAACCTGCCAACTTGCGTCGTCAAATTAAACTTCTATGGTGTACATATACAATTTAGTTGATAGATTTTGGGATCTCATTATTTTGTCGAAGTATTGCCTCCACAAAAGTTTAAGATCTAAAGTTGTCAAGCGCAATGCCAGAATGAATTCGCCATGTCACCGCTTCTTCTCTCTTGACAGTTTTTTGGCACGACTACTCGATCGAAGTTCGGCATCATCTTCACTCTTGATTTTTCTTGCGCACTGATTATGAAAGTCCGGTGTATTGCGTCTTTGAAATTAATTGAATAATTTGCTAACGCTCTTAATTTCTATCAATTCAAGTCCGAGATTGGACTTCTCCGTAGATGAAAAAGCACGTCTGATGTCCGTTCATCATGCAAGTGAGACGCTGTAAACTTATTTAAAATACGCGGAGCAATGTCATTTTGGCTTGACAGTGTGTGAAGGCAAATTTGAATCTCAGCTTCCTCACCCAGGCTTCTTACCAATAAAAATTATCGACTTTTTCTTCAACACTTGTTTTGAATTGTACAATTCTATTCATATCATCCACTGCGGCAGAGAGAGGTCAAAAATCAGCCTGGTAAAAAATACGCCTGGGCTTTAACTGGGCCTAAGCAAGGACCATCAGCTTTTTGGTGCAAGTCCTTGATATTGATACTCAAACGTATTGATAATCTGCTTTAGCGTTTTGGACACAACATTATCGCCCGAGTAAGCGGTGAAAAAGCAAGCTTCATTGGCTGACAAAACGGTCGTCGTAGTCAAGAAGGCGCACGCCATATTAAATTTTATACGTAGCACGTGACAAGATGTTCATTGTCGTAAACATGAAAGCTTCTTTTGACAGATTTGAATTGTCGTAATTTGTAGCGCGCGACGTGTTTATATATGACAGGGTCACACAGCATCTTGCACATAAGAGGCGTGAGGTCAGTTCTACGAACTTCCGGTGAACGAGCGTTCACGATCCCCGGTTTTAAAAGATCGACGTGTGCAATAGAGCGCAGTTTGAAAACTGGTTTGCTGTACATGTCTCGAATCTCTCAAAGGCTACTTTTTCAAGTTTGCATCCAATCAGAGACCATGATCGTTTTACTATCCAGCGAAATACTTAAGTATGCAATCTGGCATGTATACCTATCAGGTGCCCGCCGTGCACCAGAAATACCATTTTTTAAAATATATATATAGCAAAATTCCAGCTTTTCGAATTGAATACTCCTTTGTGTGACAGCTTTGAACACAGCAAATGACAGAGCTGCTTGCGTTATAGACGACATATAAAGGCTTTGGATTATCTGTAAGAGACAAGATTGAAACTTTCCTCAGGCTTATCTTAACGTCATCATATGCTGCTGGGTGCTTGACTACGTGGTGCCGATATTAGCAGGTAAAATAGCGTTAACATTAATGCAAACTAGTTCTTCGTATACTTGTGTCAATAGTTTGCAAACCTTGACCACTGTTAAAATTTTTGGACATGAGGGATTGACCATGTACAGACGGATTTTTTTTTCCGGAGCAGTGCATACGCCGTTTTCGCTAACAAAGTACTACTGGGCTCTCCGGGTTCCGAAATATTTATGCTTATTATTGGGCTCCAGCGCCTAGATTCAAAATGTTTCTTCAGGTATATTTTTGCTGTTTACGAAGGAGTCGCCGAATAAATCGGCACAAAGTTTTGGAGATAGCGCAGCTCATGGAATTGGTCGTGGTAGGTGCCTTTTTCAAATTTTGCGGCTTTACGATTCACACCCAAAGGATTTTGCTCGGAATACCGCTGCCGGTAGTGGAACCACTATTATCTAGAATACGTCGGTCAAATTGTTAGCGCTAGAGACAGCACTGTCAGCAATAGAGACTGCAGCCACGTTCACAAAATCAGAGGTCGCATTTAAACAGTTGCACCATGAGTCTTGATACAAGTGCAAGCAGTTAGGCGCTATTTTTCCTTGTAGAAGCTTGAAACCGGGAGAACTCAAATGTCCTTCTTACTGTAGTAATTAAAAGACTTTTCTTTCTTACTTTATGGTTTATTGCTGCGCAAGGCATTTTTCAAGTCAGGTGCGAAGTCAATCTCGTGGCGAAGACTTTTATCGACCAAAGACTCTACAAATTTACAAAGTGCTTTTCATGATTGTTCCGCGAAACGCTTCTCGGACGTAGACATTAGCTTGGTTCACTCTGGCCGCTGCAATGACTCTTCGTTGTCAGTCGCGTGTATGGTCTTTGTATTTAAGCATGTTTGATTCGCATTGCTTGTCGATTTTAGTACTTTAAACGAAATCTGAGTGACACATAATTCAATCATGAAATATGTCTGGTTCTGGCAGCTGTATCTCGTTGCGTCATAGCGTGTACCTTCTTCTTTAAGGTGCTGAATCACTATCAATAGACAAGGAATTAACTCACCCCTTTTTCGGGCATGCAGGCCGTATCGATGTTACGCGGATGTTTTGCACAGACGCCAAACTAGACTTTATTCGCGATCGAAGTGTTGTGTGGAAGTCTTTGCTTAATCTCTCTCCGCTTCAAAAACGAGCCACCGCTCGAATTTAACATGCGCATTTGAAAGCCCCTTCTTGACCGACTATGTGGAACCTCCTTTTAAACCACTGCTTTTCAGTGTGGTGTCCTTTATTACCCACAAGCTTAAAATTTAGAAACCTTAATCTATTTCAGGAGTCCCTGCTCAGTCGTCGTATCCGACAAGATAGAGCCGCTCGCTGAACTGCGTACGCGCTAACGCATAGTCCAACGAACCGTTGAGTTATGTTGGTACAAACCTGGCTAAAAGCGCCATCTTTGTCCGTATTTCTAGCTACAGTACTTGATGTGGAAGCACAAAAAAAGAGGCCATTATCTTGGCCAAAAAGTAAAGGTATTACTCACGACGCAATCAAGCTGAAACTTGACTAATCCTTTCAGCTAGTCAGCGAATGGCTGCTACCATGCAGGACAACGAATACCCAGAATGCGATAGAATTATCTTTGGCTTGAAGTCATCGGATCTTAAAAGTCCGTCGTGCTAATGCGTATGCGACAGATCTCGTTGCCGTATTCGGTGCGGCTTATCTTCAATGGTTTTGACGGTGACCTCGCCAGACCCCTCACGAGCCCAAGTTTTGGCTAGATTTATCGACATCCAAAACGGGACGATGAGGTTGTTCATCACTTTTAGGTCCGGCAGCATGCGAATCATCACCAATATTTGGTGACATTTAGGCTGGCCAAGAGTCACCACTCGCAGTTCTGCGATTATAATGTACCTTGAGCACATGGGGGCTTAGCGATAAGACAGCTAATAAATATCGGACTTATTTTAGTCAGTAAAACACTACGCTTTCATTAACCTCGTTCATTTTTTGAAAAGAGGTTTATATTTTTTTGGAAGACTCATGCGACCTTGCTTTGGTCAGCACGCGTGCTGACAGCAGCGGCATCGCTTCTTGTCGGCTTTAGCATGAAGACATGAACGTCTGGTGCCAAAGCCTTGGCACATGAGGATGCCACAATGTTGACACGATATAAAAGTCTCTCCATGCCACGATGATTTAGCCCACGTATGACAATACCGAGGCGTGCTTTTGCAAAGGCCGACGACAACGAGTGGACATGTGGATTGTGTTTCTTAGCCCTTCGATTATTCGAGAAGGAAAAGAATCTGTCAATTAAGCTTAGTCCCGCATAAACTTTTAAAAGGCAAACAGTTTAGAGACCGAGAGCGACTCATCTTGAGGCGGCTTCAAATTGGGTCGATGGTCACGCTAATTCAAATGTAGCGTGAAGAGGCCATGAAACAACGACAACACTGCCAAAGTTTTATTTCTTGGCTTCGCACTTGGAATAGCAAAATGTTCATAACGCTTGTAAGTCGTGAGCCATGTTGACGCCGATCTCTGAAGCCATCTATTGAGTGACAGCCGGTCTGGACCAGCGCCGTAATGGTCCGAGAAATCGACTGACTGCTGCATCGAACACGTATTGTGCCGTGGAGAGGCAATCATGAGTCAGAGCTCAATTATTAAGTCGTTAACAATTGCGAAAACAATTAACAGAACAAAATTTGCTGAAAGCTAGAACCTAACTTCGCTCGTAGTGCTTCCACGTAATTAGTGTAACATTACGTGACAAACAATCCAAGCCGGTTGTAAAAATTCTTCTCAAGACCACTTTACAATGGAATATGACCAATTTTTTAAGCCGACAAAGATTACCCTGGAGCATTATTCATCGTTCCTACATATTCCAAGAGAATATTAGGAAGTTTGACATCGCCTCGTAACGGTGGATTGAGGGGGTGTTGACGTGCTGCTGCTACACCTAACACAACCGGAATATCGCAGCAGTCCAAGCAATGGTGAAACCCGAGCTCGATGGACCAAACCAACACGAAATAGCTATCTCCACGTTCATAAATAAATTATGCGATGTAGAGGAAGTGTCGCGGACGGTCTGATGTGAGCGCGTGCAATCTTTCAAGAAGCTATTCAAAGAGTTCGCATATCGTGGTTCTCGGCTTGAATAATTACTTGGTCGCCAAGATACGGTCAAGGAATAGCGTTGCTGTCTCAATCCCATATTATTTGCATGACCAGCATATCTGCCACTTCCTAAATATTAAGCAAAGATGCCGAGTTTTTCGGCACAGGACCAACACAGAGGATGAAATGCCAACGAGTGCAATGATACAGATTGAGGCAGCCACGTGCAGTGAGAGCTAAGCATGTTGAGACGTTTTGCATGTGCAGATTTACATATATACCAATAATGGCTTTACTTTTTATTGACCAGAATGACCACCAAGTGGTATGTAAGTCTAATAGTTTCCAAATCATCTTCTAAGTCACCTTAGATGGTGTTATAATAGCTTGGCTTCCATGGGCAGTTGACATAGCCTCGTGTCGACATTTTTTTTTCGTTAATCAAACCTTTTCGCTCTTTAGCAAGGCTACGCACGCATACGAGGCGTAAACCACTTATACGACATGGACTACCTCATACTTCAGGTGATCCGGTAGCGAGCTAGCTTAGACTATATCTCGAATTTCTTCTCCAATTCAACGAAAACGAGCAACTAATATACTCTGAGTGATAGGTGAGGCAACTGCGTAGTGACGCTTGATTTGCCGAGAGCATACTTCTTCGCAAGTATAAATTTGATCTCTTATGTCTTCGCAAAATAGTTTTCTAGCCAGCGCCTTCTCGTGATTCGCACAAAAAGCATCACAAATTTTTCTTCACTGCCGCACCACGCAGCATTTGGCGATTGTAAAATTGCGATGTATACTTCTTTTTCTATCTTGTAAAGACGGGACTTAAGAGGCCTCATCCTTTATTTTATTTTCCAGAGGACGAAATGGAGCCCATGGATTTTTCAATGTCGAAAATGCACTCCGTGTATAAGTTTTTTTAAACTTCAAAAAGCAGCAATAAGTGGTTATTTTTTTTCTTCAGATCGTATCAAACTGCTCCAGCTATCTTTCGGCCTTACAAGCGTCTTCAAGCTTTGCCAAGGAGATCTCGTCCAGTTCAAGCAGGCATTTATTTAAAAATAGGCTTTTACCCATCGCGCCCTCAATCGTACTGCTATTTCGTTGTCGCGATATAGCCGAACGCTATCGTCATCGACCGGCATGACTACATAAATCATATCACGCCCAAGGCGATACGCTCTACGCAGATCAATGAGTCGTCTAATATTTCCTTAAGAAAGACTAAGAAAACCTTATACAGTTTGTGTCATGGAATATTTAGATGTTTCGAGGAAAAGCATAATATACGAAGTAGGTCTTCGACTCTGAAGAATCCATTGAATCCGTTTTACCTTTGAATCTCAGGATGTGGCCCGTCTTCGGTGCTACTGCCTTCGTCATAATAATCCCAACGACTAAAATAATGCGCGACACGAGAGCAGGCGTTATAAAAAAACATTGCTTTTTAATTTATTTTTTAATTGTTGTAAAGCTTCTTCTTGGCGGATCCTTTCGTGCGGATTAAAATGTTTTTCAACCTTCCCTTCATCGATACAGTTGAGATACCTGGACAACGATGCGCCTTGATTTGATATTCGTACCCCTACTTGTGCCGCTCGAATCATTTAATGTCATTTTCATCGGATCTTAAAGATGTCGGGCGTACGCGGAAGCACAATTGTATCGTACATGAATCTCAGATTATGACTACGACTGCAATCTCCTTAAGAAAATGCTACTGGTCATCAAGGAACTTTTATTGTGGGACCCCACGCCTTACTTCTAGCTATGAGAATCTTGCCTGCTTAAGTTGTGATCGGTAATTTATGTCGAGAATTAAACGGTGTTGAAATAATTGTGATACTAGTATAAAAATGCCTGGATGTCTTTGATCACACACTATTATATTTCTATCAGATAAATGGAGATGACAGTGATACTAGACTAGATAAGAGCGTCTTTTTGGTTAATATTGACTCGAATGACACTTTTGTTGACCGAAAGACATTCGTTTCTTGTATAATGTCACTATCGTCTTTATTTATGGTTAATATAGACCTATAGTCTTCTGTTAGTCTCGCGCGTTAATATTTCAACCCTCTAATGAAGCTCTCGTCCGCCCCGCAGTCTCTGCAAGCTCCGCTACGGTACTAAAAAACGCTTTTCCATCACCAGCAATATGTGGATTCATTTGATCGTGACAAAGCTGACATTTCTGACATCATTTCGTTTAGCGTCTAATTGTTTGGCTGTTACTGACTGGGCTTGGCGTATCCATGCATTGATTAGTGTTTGCAACAGCTCTGCCAGTTCTGGTTGAGTCAGTCCGGTTCGTCATGTTGATATTACGGTAGGTGCACATGAAATTACTCGAGATTGCGTTGATCCAAATCTACCAGCGTGTATACACACACCAATAGCAGGCGGGCCACTCGCATCTACGATAATGTTGGAGATTCCTCTTTCGTTAGTGATAGTCATTCAGTTGGTCGTCGACGAGTCGCTATTTAATTGTTGTTGATTAAATCGGAGCTCCGTTATCGTCACAAGGAGTACTAAACGCACAGCGAGATTCAATTTCTTGAAAGCAATCTTTGCAAACTACACTTTTGCTGGACATCCACTTTCATAGCCATAAAATCGCGCTATATTGCCATCATGAACAACCTTAGCATAATATTTATTTTACTTTGGCCGAAAAGATTGTTTTTCTTGAACAATCGCTGGCATACTCATGGCTCACGAATCATCGACACGACAAAAGAAGACTCACTTTTAAGGCAAAATTTCTATTTGTGAGTTCTCTTTTAACCTACGCATTCATTATCGTCCTTATCTGATTGCTACTCTTACCGTCTACATCCATATTTGTATTCAAAGCGGCAATACAGTCCTTAACATAGGCTACAGCTTATACATTCAGCATGCTGCGACACCAGCTTGCATGAACTGTTTCTTAATCGTATCATTGCTTGTGTATGGTTTATAGGTGATTTACGTGAGACAGACACGTATCGTTATTGAACGATATGGCTCAGCTTTAAAGGCTTCGCTTGGGTCCAATTATTACCCTCTTTTTTATAGGGAATCGTTAAACTGTCGGTACCCCTGCCGGTACCCCTTGATTTAAGCCAATGAGATTATTTCATTCTATCAATGGGAGCACTTTAATGAACACAGTGTTTTTTCAGCCAATAAAAAGAGGAAGCAATACCCATCCGGTACCCCTTTTTGTGAACTGCCGGTACTCTTTGTTTTTTGAGAAATAACTCCTACTCACCTCTTCTCAATATCACTCTTTTCAACATCACTCTTCTCAATATCACTCTTCTCGCACTCTTCTTCTTGCAACGAACACTATGCAACCCCCTAGAGAGCTCTCGTACAGCACTCTGGAAGAGGCGCGCGGCCAAGGTTATGGCGCGCGCGCGAAGAAGAGTGCGAGAAGAGTGATATTGAGAAGAGTGATTTTGAAATGAGTGATAATGAGAAGAGGTGAGTAGGAGTTATTTCTTAAAAACAAGAAGTACCGGCAGTTGTATTGCTTTCTCGTTTTATTTGTTGGAAAAACACTGTGTTCATGAACAAAGATAAACTGCTCCCATTGATATATCAAGATAATCTCATTAGCTAAAATCAAGGGGTACCGGCAGTTTAACGATTTCCTTTTTATATCGCTTCTTAACTATAGTGTGCAGTATATTTTGGATAATTTTACTAGCGAATGCGGAAGATTCGAGACAAAAAAAAGCTCAGCCATTTATGATTCTTTTTTGGGATCAATTAATAGACATTATATCTTTAACCGAGGCTCGTAGGTATTGGTGGGTTTCCTTCGTCTTTGATTAAAAAATCAAATTGGATGTGTAGCCCACCACAATTAGACGCTAAAAGTGACACTGTGCCGCCCGTCTGTTGTCAGTCGTCACTGTCGATAGTGCGGTAGAAAACGCCTCTTGAGAGTAAAGAGCAAGATGTTATAAAGCGCAAGGTGCTATTTTTTAATCATAATCACCCACAAACTCATGATATCTGCCTTCGCGAAAACTGTGCATTTGCAGCTACTACTCTCAGCTATGGCGTTGCCTGATTACCCACCAATGCGGCGCAACATTTACAAGCTGGAAACAATGTTTGTGCAGGCTCTTTCATCTCACACAGTGGTCACCGGTCAATCAAAACACTCGAGAGCTGGACCGCATTGCCGCATCGCTACTAAAAAAATGTCTTCCGCCCTAAACGAAGAAGAAGCTTAGAAATTTCGATGGACGGTCAGCCGATGACGCCATGGTGTTTATAGTAGCTTTTGTAACTTCCTTTGGAAACGACCCATTACCTTGTTGGACACCCCTCGTAAGTACCGTACTCCCATCACACACATGCGATCACAACGGATATTTTAAATTCCAACGGTTCAGCAGGATAATCAATTTTAGAGGTTTTCCTTGGATGTTAGTTACTAAACCATATTAGCAGATTCAACAGGGTATCGTAATACATGCGTCAGCTTTACCTTCGGGCGAAATATCGCAGATCTGAGGATAGTACATGTACCTTTTGCAATTTCTGTGTTCAGAGCTCGCCGATACTGAAGTGGTGCGAGAAGAGGAAGAGACAATTTACGTAGACACGATTGTTGAAAATCGAGCCACCACACTCATTCTCAAATCTCTCGAGAGTACTGTTCGATTCTTCGACCTTCCGTACAGAAGTCCCAGATTCAACCAATCGCTGCGCTGCTAATGAATCACAAGACTTTAATTCGTGGCGATAGCCACTCAATTGTCATTGCTCTTATCCCCTAGGCATAGAGGACAAAAAGCACAAAGCTAAGAAAGAGATTCCTTTTGTCCCCGTTTGGTTAGTCTAAACCCATCTCCCGCCTGTTTCTGAACACCCGCGCTAAATATTTGTGCTGCCGTTTCCATACAAAGACTTAGTGTCCTCTGATCACAGGAGGAGTGCGCTGTAGTCCCTACCCCTCTGCCCTCACTCTCCTTGCCGCAACCCAGTGACGGTCATATTTAGAAACCCCCAGCAAAGAGAGGTAGGCACGTGCCTTGTCGCTCTTGCTATTTCTACCCGCACGCGGGTAATTCGAAACCTTTAATTCTTTGCCACAAAGGGAAGCGCATCCATGGCCCAACGCGGACCTTCCGGTCACAGCGAGACGGACCGACGTCGGCGCGCGAGCTCCAATTACTTTGAGCTAGATGCCGATCGACGTCGAAACAAGTCGGAGCGGCTGAGTATGGGGTTGAATACGATGGAGATGACGCCATCAAATGGAAGCAAAGACGCATTACAGGACGACGAAGCTGCTGTCGATTATTGCTGCGAGTTTCTCAAGGCCAAATTTGGGTTCCAAGAAGGCTCAGTAAGCAATCAGCGGGAACACGTGTTGCTTTTGTTAGCCAATGGAAAGGCACGGTGCTTGCCGACCGACGCCACTGACCATCATTTGGTCCAACTGGCCGATAAGTTGCTTGCAAATTACCGATCGTGGTGTAAATTTTTGGGGACGACTCCTGTCACTTTTACAGGCAACACTGTACCGCAGGCAACTAATTTTGGCAATATGCACATGGATGTCATGCTCTACTTTCTCATTTGGGGTGAAGCTGCCAACGTCCGACTGTTGCCCGAATGTGTATGTTATCTCTTCCATCAGATGTTGACAATGGTGAATAACGATGCCCAAGGCCGCGACCACCAGCCGGAAGGGTGGTACCTAAATCAAGTTATACGTCCGATTTGGAGAGAAGCCAGCAACATGAAACGACGCAATGCGCTTGGTAAGCCACTTGAGCACGTGAAAATTCGCAATTATGACGACATTAATGAATATTTCTGGAAAGCCCACTGTCTGAGCATTCCTGTGACGCAAGTTGGTCAAGAATTGACTCAAAACCATGGCAAGACGTTTTATGAACATCGCAGTATTTTTACCATGATTTTGAATTATTACCGCATTTTTCAGTTTCATATCATGTTTCTCGTCCTTTTGACGGTTTTGGCATTTGCCGTCACGATTTCGCCGAGTGGTGGCAAAAGTGGCTGGGACCAATTTTCCACTATAGGCAATGTAGTGGCTCCATACACTACACGGGATTTGAAAGTGGCGGTTGTAGCTATCCCTTTTAGCTTGAGCTTAACTGCTTTTACGAAATGTGTCTTGGAAGTTTGCCACGGATGGCATTTGCTCGTTTCGAAAGAAAGTTCCACGACGAGTTCCCGATCTCTCACGTACGGCATGGCATTGGCCGCTAGGATTGTCTGGAATGGTGGTTTTGCTCTTCTATTTGGCTTTATGATATATGTACCCTTGAACCAAAATCGCGACACAACATTATTGGAGAATTTGTTCTCACTTTGTTGTGCGTACATTTTGCCCGGAGTGCTGATCTTGCTTACTCAAGCTTTTGCACCACAAGTGATTACTCATTCTTTTGCCGCTAAATTTGTACGTGAGGGGGAAAGCTGCTATGTCGGTCAGGACATGATGCCGGGTTTTTCGTACAAGCTTAAGTACATAACATTCTGGATTATTTTGTGGGTTGTCGAAGCCATTACTGCGTACGTGATTCTCATACGTCCATTGATACTACCGACGCTAAGCATCTACGCCATGAAACTTGATTATCAAAATTCGTTGGTTTCGTTCAACAATGTCGGTATAATATTGGCTCTATGGTTGCCCGTCGTGGGTATATTCAACTATTCGACGCAGATTTTTTATACGATCTTCCAAGCATTGTTAGGTGGATTCCAAGGGATCCTTATGAAAACTGGGGAAATTCGAGGCGCAAAGGAAATGATGAAAGCGTTTCGTGTTGCGCCACAATTGTTCGATCAAAAAATCGTCACTGTGCTTGCCCGTTCGAGTGATGCACCAACGAGTAGTATGGACAGTATCCGTGCAAGTGCTGTGGCAGCGGCGTACGAGTCGCAAATGATGCTCCGGTTCGTCGTGGTGTGGAATGAGATTGTCAATTCGTTTCGGGAGGGGGACTTACTCGATGATAAGGAAGCAGCAATCCTTCAATATGATATACGAAGCACTGGTGAAGTGTTTGAACCCGTGTTTTTGTCGGCTGGAAAACTCACAGAAGCCATGGAATTTGCGATCAAAATGGCCAAAGAAGGCAAAAATGAGTCGCAATTGCGTGTGACCCTGGTTGAAAATGATTGTCTTTCGGCCAACCGCTCGTTTTTTACTGCGAGTTTGTACGTTGTTAGTGCACTCTTTGGCACTGATGATGCCGATGTTGTTGATGGATTTCGAAAGATGGAGGAATTGGCTTCGAGCGGCGAGTTTCTCAAGTCGTTTCATGTGCGTGACTTGGCAACTCTGCGGCTCGCAGCTGTGGATTTATTGGAAGAGATTCTTGATTTGCCCGATCCTGATGTTCAGTCGCAACACATTTCAAACACTTGCGTACATTCTATAGGGGTCACACGCAACTTTGTGGTTAAGATGGAAACGTTTTTGAACCATGTACAGTCATTTTGCATTGATCCGGCGTTGCAACGCAAGTTTTGCAATACAAAGTTTTGTTCTAGTGCTAATGGCTACTTGTATGCATCGCGAGGATTAGTGAATCTGTTTTGTAGTGACACAGCAATGGGTGCTGCGACCCGTGCGTGCTTGCTCTTGTCTTTGGATCAAACGGAAGCGATGCCACGGACCACAGAAGCGCGACGTCGACTGGGATTCTTTATGAAATCGCTCGTGATGGACATTCCTCAATTGCGCTCGATCAAAGAAATGCGCAGTTTTTCAGTTGTGACACCGTTTTACGCTGAAACGGTGTTGTTCTCCTTGAAAGATTTAAATGATCCGCTTGTGAATCACCCAATATTTCAAAAAGTGGAAGAAGATGGCAAAAATTTAACGATTCTCAAGTATTTGACGAAAATTCATCAGGAAGAATGGGACAATTTCTTGGAACGGGTCGACGTGAGTTCAGTCGAAGAAGCACTGAAAATTCATCCGGAAGAGATTCGATTGTGGGCGTCGTATCGTGGCCAAACATTGGCGCGTACAGTGCAAGGAATGATGATGTATGAGGATGCGATCAAGATTCTTCATTGGCTGGAAATTGGATCTAGTCCGGGTAAAACAGCCGAACAAAAGCAAAGTCAGTTGCAAGACATGGTGCGCCTCAAGTTTTCGTACGTCTGTGCGTGTCAAGTGTATGGTCAACATCGTGTTGAAGGAAAGGCCCAAGCTTCAGACATCGACTATTTGCTGCGGGAATATCCGAATCTTCGTGTAGCGTACGTGGACACAGTTATAGAGCAGGATGGTGAAAAGACGTTTGATACCGTGTTAATTAAGAGCGAAGCGAATGAGATTGTCGAGGTGTATCGCTACTCGCTTCCAGGAGATCCGATTCTTGGAGAAGGCAAGCCCGAAAATCAGAATAATGCTTTGCCTTTTACACGAGGCGAGTTTGTCCAGACGATTGATATGAACCAACAACATTACTTTGAAGAGTGTCTGAAGATGCCTCAACTCTTGTGTACTGCTGATTTGCACCCGTCAAAGAAACCCGTATCGATTATTGGCATGCGAGAGCACATTTTTACGGGAAATGCCAGTTCGTTGGCTAAGTTCAAGACATGGCAAGAATTGGTCTTCGTGACCTTGTCGCAACGTGTTTTGGCTAGTCCCTTGTGCGTCCGACTGCACTATGGCCATCCTGACGTGTTTGACAAAGTATTGGCTATCACTCGGGGTGGCGTCTCAAAAGCTTCTAAAGGTATAAACTTGTCGGAAGATGTGTTTGCAGGGTTTAATACAACATTGCGCGGAGGCGTCGTAACTCATGTCGAGTTTATGCAGTGTGGCAAAGGACGAGATGTCGCACTCTCGCAAATTTCGATGTTTGAAGGCAAATTGGGCAATGGCGCTGGCGAAGCGTCGTTGTCACGTGAAGCTCACCGAATGGGACAGTTTATGGACTTTTTCCGCTTAAATTCCATGTTCTATGCCCATACGGGCTTTTTCTTTGCCATGTGGATGACGATTGTCACGACATTTGTTTACATGTATTGCAAAGTGTACATTGCATTGTCGGGCGTCCAGACTCAAATCGTATACAATTTAAACTCGACTGAAGTAATTATGGCGAACTCTGGATCTTATGGCTTTGATGATCGAGTCTTTGACGATATGGACTCGGTGTACAACACGCAGTACTATATTCAAGCAGGACTTTTTCTATCGTTGCCATTAATTTGTGTTTATTTTGCTGAAATGGGACTTTTGCGGGGCATGGTGCAATTTTTGGAAATGGTCTTTACTCTTGGTCCTGTTTTTTTCATCTTTCAAATTGGCACAACCATGCACTTTTTCGACAATAACTTATTGCATGGAGAAGCGAGTTATAAAGCGACTGGCCGTGGTTTCAAAATTACTCGCGAGACTTTCGTATTGCTTTATAAGGCTTATGCATCGAGTCATTATCGCAAAGCCATGGAATTAGTTGGCTTGTGTCTTGTCTACTTGGCGTTTGGTGCATTTAACATTTGCGATCTGTCTGTAGCAGGGGAAGAGAATTCGCTCGCGTTTGAGTATTGTGATACGTCTCAAAGTTTTGGCGTGCAAACGTTTGCTATTTGGATCATTGCTGTCGTCTGGCTTGTGTCTCCGTATATTTTCAATACCGACGGATTGGATTGGGAAAAGACCAAAGCAGATGTCACGACGTGGGCTACGTGGATGTACGCAACAGAAGATTATGTTGATCAAGATGAAGTGATGATTGGTGGATGGATCGGATGGTGGAAAGGCGAGCTGAAAATGTATCACAATACAAGACCTATTGCTCGCTTTACAGTGCTATTAAGAGAATGCCGCCACTTCGTGCTCATGTGGTACGTTGTGGCACTCGAATGGGAGATTTACACGGTTGGGCTGGTCTTTGCGTTTGCAGTGCTCACGATCTTGGCCATGGGACTTTTTGGCGCGGTAAATGGCTCAATGCGCAAGATACACTCGTCCATTCGTGCGATGTTTTACACGGCTATTGTGGCGCTTGCTGCAATCTCATATTTTGTCATATCGATTGCAATTTTCAATTTGAGTATGACTCGAACTATTTCCCTTTTCTTTGGGTATATGGCTGCTTTATACGGACTCAATGAAATGGCGCGTATGTATAGTTTTGCGTCATCGTCCATTGCGACTGTGGGCATGTTCCAGCAACTAGCATTCTTTTTCGACTTTGTCTTTTCCGTGGCAATGATTATACCACTTCTTGTCATGTCGGCTATTCCGTTCTTGAACATTGTCCAGACGAGGATGATGTACAACAAAGGCTTTTCGGAAGTCGTCTCAGCGTCAGCTCAATATGCATTTTCCCTTGCTGCGTTCATGGGCGTTCTGGGTGGCATTGGCTGTGGCTGGCTGTTTCACTTGTTTACTTCGCTTGAAAGCACCGCTGGATTTCTGAGCTATGTCACGACGTACAATTTGCTCGACGGCAACGTTGGCGACGGTTTAGTCTCCTACGCCTTTTACTTTGCGTGCATGTTTGGTACTTTTGTAGCAGGAGCTCTTAACTTTTTTATCGGCCGACGTTTGTCGATTGTACTTGGTGGGCTGTTGACTGTTTTTGGCATGTTAGGAGTCAGTTCAGTGCAATCGGGTGGTGAAGGCTTTCTGTTGCCCGGCATTTGCTTACTTGGAAGCTCTGTGGGTTTGTTACTGCCTACGTTGGCTGTGTACATTTACGAAATTTCCACTCGTGACATGCGAGGCAAAGCGTTGTTGCTACTAGGCTGTGGTACTATTATGGGTATTTTATTGGCTGCGTGGCTTTCATCATCGTCCTACGAAGTTGGATGGGTCTGGCAAGTGTTCATGGCCACTATAGTTCTCTCCATCATGACTCCAGCAGTGTACATTTTCCCGGAAAGTCCGTACTGGGTCTACATGCGCAAAGGTCTTGAATCGTGTGAACGTTGTTTGACTGTTTTGCGGCGGAAGGAGAGTGTGTATGAAGAATTGCGCATGATTCGAGACGAAGAAGCAGGGACTGATGACTCGAGTGCAAGTGGAGGCACGTTATTTCTCAAGTTTATCGTGGGTCTCGTCTTGATGCTTGTGTCTAGTATTTTTCTAGGCTGTGTCAACATGTACCTATCGAACACTTTCAGAAGCATGGAGGATGCCACGTATACGTTTGTCAATTGTATGGCAATGCAACTCCTTGGAGCGTTGTTTTCCTTTTTTTTTATGGATCGCATCAATCACAAGCGGATTCTCTATTGCACTTTATTACCCATGGCAGCGCTCTCCTTAGTCTTGGGATTTAATGACGATTCGCCTTTTTTCATGGGGAATAATCAGTATATCGTATTGCAAATTGTTGGACTGGTACTCTATTTTTTTGCGGGACTTGGCATTACTTCAGTTCCTTGGATTTCGTGCGTCGGATTGTTCAAGACGAAACAACGTGCAGTGTCGGTAACCGGGTACTACATGGTCTTTTTCCTTCTACCTGTATGGGCCACATATATTCGATCGAACGAAGCTGGACAAGGAGGTCCGTACATGTACCTTTTTGCCTTGAGTGGCTCTTGTGTGGCTGCGGTTGGCCTCTTGTTTGCAATGGGAACGCTTAAGAATGGAATGGTGTGCACCAAAGGCGAGATGGAGGCTGAACGAACACGATTACGCCGCATTCGTGCGTCTTGTCGGAGTGCTCGCACACCGAGCAGCGCACGGTCAAGAAATCTTAGTCGCTCGCGGGCCAAGTCGCATTCAAACTATCAAATGCTTGAATCGCCTGCTGGTAGCGCCCCGTAGTGCCGACTTAGAAGAGGGGGCTATATGCTTTTTATTCATTTTACATAATATATACACCATACCATGTTTGCATCGTCGTGACTACATTTTGCAAGGCCTGCTATTCTTGCCTAGTGCTGCTCATATACTGGAAAATTAAAGAGCCATCAATGTGAAAATTTCACTCCTTGCCTTTTGTGAACTTCCAGGGTACAAACTACAAGAAATAATAACGCCGGCGTGCCAAGTATAATGTTTGCTATCGTAGCAGCGAGTGGGTGATCGATAAAGTGAAGAACACAATCGACCACTGCGGCTTATCATCGTAATGGGGTTTTTATCAGTTCAGTTTACGCTGTGCGCCAACTTTTTCACTCTAAAAGTTACCAATGGATCGTGTGTGCTCGAGAGCTTTTTGTCATCGATTGTAGCATCCAAAGTTACATGTTTATTATAATTTATGTGCGTCACGTCCAACAATCGCGAAAGGGAGCTTTATCAATGTTTTCGTGATCATCTATTAAATATCTTATGGTTTGAACAAAGATGCGCTTGCTCTGTGAAAATACTACAGGAATTCAGCTGCAAATAATGTGATGTATTTGAAACCTACTTATAGGATGGAGACTTGGATTTCATTTTTACAGATATATACATGTCTTGGAATTTAGTGAAAAGGTAGTTGTTTATCTGTCTACCTACTCCCCCAAACCATGTACGCGCCGAGAGGAAACAACAAAAGTGTCGCAAAAATAAAAAACTTGTCTCTTTTTGAGCTAGAAAAGTGCATTCTTTGAAACCACCCATGTCGTTCGCTGAAACTCTCCTTTTTGTCCGCCACCTTCTCAACCACAGCAGGAGCAATCTCGCTCAGATCGGGATTTTTTTCTGCCACCTTCTCTGCTTCACCACTCATTGTGGCGGTCGCTCGAAGGATTCGGCGTGTCATGTCGCGGTTGATGTGATTTTCATTGGAGTTAATGAGCTCAGTAGATTCTGCGGTGGCACTTGCAAACGCATCCCAGGTTGTGACCAGAGTGCCGAAGAGTAAAGCAATTAATAACCCGTAAGCCATTAGCGGTCACTAGTCGCAGGGCTTTATCGTGTCCACTCCAATTGTTTTATGAGCTTAGCTTTCAAGGCTAGATACTCAGGTCTATCATATTACACAGTGTGATGATACCCCTACCCCAGCCCAGCCTGTCAAGCCGGTCAAATGCCTAAAAAATTTTTTTACTGGTGCATCAGATTAGTGTAAGTGATGCGCTTACCGGTAACTTTATAGACCCGGAAATCTAGTACCTTTCTACACGGTAGCGTCGAGTGGCTCAATAGAAATTCTCTGTATATTTGTGATTTATTATTTCGTGTTTCGTGAAATAAAATGCTATGGTACGCAGCAGCATAGTAGCGTCTTAGTGTAGTGCCATTCTAATTCGGTCTGGCTCTTTTTGTAGGGCGACGTGTAACATGTATATGATATTTTGAGATGGACGCTATTCGACCGTTTAACATTACCTGCAATTTGTATAGTATCACATAGAGCTAAACTGGGATATCTATGTGGCATGCATGAGAAAGTAAGTTAAGAACAGAAAAGAAATAGCGAGTACACCCGCATTTGGAGCCAGGGCATCGATCTTCAACGAGTTAAGCCTGCCCTCGCCAGGCGAGAGTCCCAGGAGTGCAGCAAGCGTAATGACACCTATTGCGAATGATCGTCTAGAATTATGCTATTGACGACGCGTGATGCATCACTTTTTTGGAATTAACAAAAAATAGACATTGAAAGATCTTGATTTTTACAGCTCAAGCACATACGGGAGTGCACGCGACGCGACAAGACAAGTGCGTAAAGCGCAAGGACCCACAGCCATTGTTTAGTGCTTGATTGCTTCTACAGCTGCGCAATTGTCCTCTTGCCCACCACTACGGTCGAGTAAGTTGCACTACCTCATACAAACAATAAAAAATAGAGCCGCCATGGCTATACGTAGCCATTTATTGTATGTGCCGGGAGCTCAGAGAGCGGCGTGTAATTTAATTTGAGAAATACTGGCTGGTAGGACCGAAAATAGGATAAAGGCTTTCGTCGCCACTCGCTCAAAACTGTTGATGCATATAATCTTTTACTCTATTTTTTGCAACCTGCAATTATGAAGTGCTATCTGATGAAGCACGGATCAGAATCCTGCTCATCATATAAAACTGATATCCAAATATGCAGGTGTAAATTCTTCACCAGCACAGACAGCTACTCATTTTAAAATCAACACAATGCACCGTAGACACACGCACCGCGACGACCGATGTCAACGGACTAATGTACACAAAAGAAAATGCTTATTGTAATGTGCGTCGCTAGCATAAGGCATGCGAGCAATTACTGGTTCGCGTGAAATTCTGAGTTACGGTCGCACTATATAGGTGATGCGATATTTATAAAAAATCCTCACTCTTAACGATGAAAGTACTTCTATACACTGATAGCTTAAGGCAACGATGTGAGAACTCAAAACTTTTGTATACATATGTGCAGATCTGTGGTACTTCTGTACGTGGTTCAGCGGCTGCTGATGTCCAGTTTAAGCAAGCCAAATGTCATAAGTCACTTTACGTACGGCATCAGACCACGACCTAATTTGTGGGAGCTGAAAGTAATGCCGTAATTATGTTTCTTCAAACTATATTATTTGATTCCGAGCTTTCGCTCGTCGTCTGGAGTGTAAACGCTTGATTAGGGCAGACGCGCTGTACGAGAAGTATGAGAGCTGTTCCTTGAACTAGGTCCTTTCTGAAAGTTAGTGCGACATAGACTCAAAGACGCCCTGTTGGCAAACTCAATGATAAAAATTCAAGTCGCGTCACCTCACGCCCTTTGCATACGGCCTGGCAGCTTGTCAGTATACCAGATCTACGCGATTTCGAGCTTACCTCTCAACGCTATGTCCGATATACAAAGCTGGTAAGTAGTTGCACGGAATGACCACGAAGACTCAGGGTGCAGCATTGCCAGAAGATTTCAAATGCAACTATTCCTGAGCAGAACAAAACTTAAACGAGATTGCTAGATGTTTCAATCGACATGCTTATTTTGATCAATTTTAAACTCGATGACTTGCGCTAATGTCGGAGAGAATTGGTTGCATATAGGAAGACGTGGCTAAAATAAGTAATGACGCTTCTGTACCGGTATGAATACCGGTATACTTACAGAGGCATACAAGAATGAGTTGAGTGACATATTGAAAAAGGGAAGCGATGTATAAAAAAGGTAGTCGTAAAACTGCAATCGATTCCACACTTTAAAATCAAAAATAATAGACTGTCGCTCACCGGAAGATCATAGATTCCACTGCACGCTTTGTTTATGCAAAGTCTTGTCATATTGTAGTCAATCCTACGCTTACGCGGGTGTATTATCTATTCGGTCCCTCGCCAAGATTCCAGATTGATAGAATCGCCTTCCCGCGTGTTGGACGAACAGTCCGCACTCCTCGGACGAATAACTGGCCTCTATCGCCCTGAGGATGTAGTTGTATCCAAACTTTTCGCTTTTTTAAAGCAGCTTGGACGCGTCATAAACTTTAATAGCAAATTCCATGGTCGTGAGCATAGGCAGCATAGACCCAGGAATCTCCAGCGGTAGCGCCTTATTAAAGGGTGGTTTAAGGCTAACATTTTAAAAGGTAGGACATATCAAAATCTTTTCGTTTAAATTAAGGAGGTAGCGATGACCACTAAGGCGGCTTTGGCCACGGACGATCTGATGCGCATGGTGTTCGCATCCTTTTATGTAGAATAAAGACTGAACATTTGCTCGTGAAACCGCTTCACCGAAGCGTTTCAAAAGTACATGAATGAACAATTAAAAGCAACGTCTCGTCGGGTAAGCTTGAAAGACCGCCTAGAAGCAAGAAGAACAGAAACTTCATGAGAATAGTGCTATGCTCCGAA
Source organism: Plasmopara muralis (assembly GCA_003676415.1). Classification (NCBI taxonomy): domain Eukaryota; phylum Oomycota; class Peronosporomycetes; order Peronosporales; family Peronosporaceae; genus Plasmopara; species Plasmopara muralis. Next base: position 38,711 of record RCHQ01000068.1, on the reverse strand, counting down.
AAAGTCATGGGTAACTTTGCTCATGGATGGCAGCGCAAAAGGCCAGCTCAGCACTTAAGTTTTTAAAGTGCAGACTGCGCCGATGGAAAGGAGATTCAGATGTTGAGTACAGTCACATACGAAAATTCCTCCAGAATGCCTTAGATGGGCAGTTTCTAAGGTGCCCGTAGATCCGCGGACTCCCAGTTAACTTAAAAATCGTTGCTGAGCAAAGCAACATTCGCTGCATTGGCTGTGGTGTTTTCTCTGCGTTATATCGAAGGATTCGGCAAAGTAAAATCTCATCTAGCCTAAGGGCATTGAAGGGTCGCTGGCGAAAGCCGCGCCTTTAGCTGGTCATTAGCAATGGAGGAGTGCCCTTTTGGGAAGACACATGTTCTCGTCGGTGTGAAAGCTTCATAGCTCTCGAAGGAAGAACCAATGATGATGGACTGCTACCGTCAACCAAAAACCGATTTACTGATTTCCTAAGCGAGAGCGGCGGAAGTTATTCACTTTGGCCGTTTTTAAGGCTGAAGTAAACATGTGTATAGAGACGTCAAGAGCCGTTTGAAGTGAACCTGTCTTTAGGACTTAAACATCACATTACCATTTCTTGTCCGTTACATGAACAAGTCTATAATGCTCTTGGGCGTGCAGTTGCCAAAAAAGCACGAAATTTGCAAAGCAACGACATATAAGTTAGCCATTCAATCCCACACACGAGAAAGATGAGCTCTCACCGCTGTTGTGAGTACCGCTCTTCTGATAGACAGACAAGGCTATTGTACGGTCGAGACCAATATGGGAGATATCAAAGCTACCACCTGAGGATAGATGTAGATAAACTTTTGATACCTTCCTTAGCGAGTAGACACGATTTGCTAACAGCAACGGCTATCGGAGACGGGAAAGATTACGTTCAGATGGCAGTCTTTAAACTTTAACTTAGATCCACTTACTGCGGGTAGCGAGGTTTCGCAAGCGGGTAGCATAGGTCTGCAAGAAACAATACATAAAACATCTCTACAGGTGCACCACCAACTGCATGTTGCAAAATTCTACATGTGGGTAGCGTAGGTCTGCAAATAGCAGTGCCTATCAGCGAACAAATGTGGACCCCAACGACACGGTAACATAACTGCGGTAGAAGAGATTAGAAATTCGATGCGGAATCGATCTCTTGGTGTCACAAACAGCTCCGTGGCTGTCGAAAAAGCCTTATCCATAGATAAATTGCAAGAGTAAGTAATTGGTTCTGTTACAACATGTGCAATCCATTTGGGGGGCATACCAGAGTTACTGAACTCTAAAAGCTAGGTACGGCTAAGATCTTGACTAAAGTTAGCTCTGAAGATATCTCAGAGGTATTTCTGTATTACAAACTTCTTTTGAGAATACAAATTCATGTTTTGCTTCAAACGAGGATGTCTTTGATCAGTCTTGCAGTTTGTGCCTTGGTTCAGAGATTCTCCAGTGTACAGAGACCCACCATTAAGACTTACACTAGAAAGAGAAGCTAGCTACGTGATTGCTCTCGTGTCAGGTGCGTCTTCAGACATTATCCCCTATTACGTCCTCATCAATGACTCCTTGGTGATGGCAAAGATTGATATGGTGCGGAAGTCGACGTCAACAACGATCTGTCATCAAAAACCAAGCAAAAAAGTAGCGACTATGTCATGCTTATATTATACTGTACAAACAGGCGGTACGTACACGAATATTTTTTCCAATGCAGGACATGGTGCTATGCAACATGGCCGAGTGTACGCTGTACACGGCGTAACATTTGGCCGATGTTACTATCACTTCGAATGACGGAAAGATCCATCCCCTACGGCAGTACGTACGTCTAGAGGTATGCCATGCCATGTGTGTGGTTTGTGGTATCAAGAGAGCTACGAAACACCCCAAAGACGATAAATCAAGCTTAATTTGACCAAATAGGGTATTTTCCCGGGCATATTTTGACAATACATCTATTCATAGCGGTTCTTTTTGGCTATGAAGACCTAGGTGGGCCATAGAAAAGGTTTGTTTCAAATGAACGCTTTGCCAAGATCGCTGAAAGTGTCTTTGCGTCAGAGTTTATAAAACACCTCGGTTGCTATGTGAACCTTCAACAACCGAGAAATTTAGAACCAGGTTTCTTTCACGTTTATAAAAGAATTTGAAAAAACTCAGTTCCTCTATGTCTTAAAGTACAATTTTGGCTATGCGAATCTCACAAAACCTTGTCGAATCTATTAAGATATGAATTGAGAGGCCAACACTCAACAGCTTTGATAGCATCGAGGGATGCCTTTGGAAGACTCCAGTCCTAGTTATTTTTCGGAGGGGTAAGCGCCAAATGTGACGCTTTTAATCATGCAATCGTCTGTGCGTTATTTCAACTCGATGAAGATGAAGGCAAGCAAGTCATCTCTCTTCAGATCTGGTGCGGTGCAAAATAATTTCGTTCAAAGTGAGAATTACTTTATATGAAGAAGGCCCTGATAGAAGCCCAAGTGCATCTTCTGAGTTCTAAACCTTTGTCATCTCTCCAGACCACACATCCTAATGATTGGGGTTGATACACCCATAGCAGCCAAACTATTGTTTTTATCAAGTACAAACCCGGTATACTTAATGTTTTCGCCCACGCGATTCCGCGCGGACTAAATCTATAAGCTGGTCCACATAAGCAGGATTTGAAGTTCTAACGACAAACAAAACTGTTAGTCATGCAAATAATAGAAGCTTCAATTTCAAAAATGCCAAAGCCGAGTATTCTTTACCTCGACGTGAGATTGTAGCTATACCCTTATGAGTGGGAAGTCAATCAAATCCGCTACAGAGCTCTACACTACATATTGGTGGTCCCAGATTTTCAAATGAGCGGACAAGCATTAAAGGTTGTGAGATTTGCCGAACTATTAAATCCGCAGCTCACGCGTCGGCTCCTTTACAAGAACTATCATTGTCGATGGACTGTCAAAAGTTTATAAACCTCGCTTTTGGCTTTTGATTGCCGGACACTATTGGTAACACAGGCATAAAACCGCTCAAGCATGATGTGCATCGGCACCTGTTCCGGTAAGTATATCTCAAAAAACAACAAAAGACTATTTTTTGGTATGCTTTTAAGCGTCATGGCTTTCCAAACACAATGATGTCGGACAAAGACTCGAGGTTTCTGCTGCGTTTCGGCTAGCACTGTTCTCAAAACCGTCTGCCAATGTCTACAAGAAACCATTCACAGAGACAGATGGTCAGACGGAAAGAATCATCCAAGTGCTAAATATATCACTAGACAGTTTATGCGCCGAAACGTCACATTCGTGCTTAGCGATTCCAAAATACAATATTGTTTCCGATTGGATTATGTCTTTAGACTATTAATTTCATATGCACTCAAATATTTTTACCACGTAATTTTGTTAATACAATAAAATCCAAAAAAAAACCCGCTTGGCATAATTCGAGCTGGTTATTGCACTTTTAAGGTTAACAAGCTTTAAATAGTCGAGTTTGTACTGATTGATACGCTTCACGAGGCCATCTCCATCACAAGGGTCTTAAGAGACAAGGAATATCCCGACGAAGCCGCGGCATGACCTTAAGAGTTGACTTCGGAAGTGATCTCATGTGCGTACCTTCATTAATGCTTGATCGGATGCTTCAATAAAGGCGCAAAGATGTCCCGTTTTGGCACTCCTTGACGGTTAAAACCGCTGCACTTTCATATAAGACGTTTGAAGAGAAGCTACGAGCTTTATGTGAAGTGGCGTGATTATTTTGCTTCGAAGAGCTCGTGTGAGCCAGCTTAACTGACAGCTAGCCGCTATAATTTGCAATCAAAAAGAGCGGGTGCTGTGTGACGAATGTGCGGTATTGCTGCACATCAAAATTTGTTGAAATTATTCCGATACCTACGCTCGAACCTACACTTCAAAGCCTAGCTGCCTGTACACCGAAGGACAAGAAGTCTCGATAGCAAATTGTCTCCGACCAATCACAATATCAAAATACATACGGTGCTCCTTTTTAGCCTTAAACGTTTGTATACGTACCGGCCAAGCCGTAACGCCCTTTCCCTTGGGGTCTGCCCGAATTCTATGGCTGGTATAGAACTTTGATTTTCTCTACTCATCGAGATATGTTAATATTAAGGTTTTTAGTCCTCATGGCCTCAAAAACACCCCTATGGTACCCTCCACAGCCAACTTATCTCCATTAGAGCGCGTTGGATGAATACAGAGTCCAACTATGTTCAGCCAACGATTTGGTATAGTCAAAGTAGTTGTAGGCCAGTCGAATTAGCGCCGTCGGAGCATTTAGTAGCCTTTGTCCTTCCGGTCGTATGCTACTAAAAATCATAATGACTTAAAGGCATACATTCGCCGCTTTCGTTTGGATATAACACCAAATCATGCGCACCACCCGAATATCTTGCTAAGCAACACGTCTTGTTTCAAATAGGCGATAAGCAGTACCGCTGCGCTTCATGTTGTAAGCAAAATCTAGCTGTCACTTCTCCTTTGATTTCTAAGCACAAAAAAATGGTGACGGTTTGACTTCCGCACCAGTTCAATGTTTGCAATTTGGACGAAAGGGCATATATGAGCTCATATTGCTCTCGTGGTGGTAACCATTGTCTACTTCTTATCTGACAGAAGGTAAATATCGTGCCTCACTTCTGTATTTGGTGACTGTTTTGAGAGTGTACCTCTGATTGCCAGAATGCTTTATTTCTCGTTAGGTCGGACCCACCAATTTTATTGAACCTAGAAGCAACGGACGCTGCCTTTTAGCCTGATCCAAGATACCCTAGCCTAGACGGAGACTTCAAATATATATATCCTATTGTAAAGAACAGTACCTTAAAATACTTTCGGTTATCATTTTAGACAAGAGCTCGGTATTTAAGTTCCAAAAACTCGACCCTTCTGTCAGTGCTTCGAGTTGGCGCGCACACGACGATCGCTTAAGCTGTCGGTAATGTTTGCAATCATATTTTTTGAATTATCCACGGTCGTTCGTGGTACACAGAGACCATTTTTGTATCGCTTTCTTTCCCTGCGAAGCTATGGTAACTGCTCCTGTTTATTTTCCGCGACCCAGGTTGTGTTAATGAGCTATGCTACCCACTTTCTGACCTTAGTTTCCCACTTGCGGTACTCCGTCGGAGGAGCAATGTTTTCCATATGTTTCTCAATATTAATGCGTCATCATCAAGCGTATGGGTAGCCGGTGCTGCAAGAGGTGCTCATATCTAATTTAAAGGCTTGGTCATGTCTACTTATCAGTACAATCAGTCCGTTCTCACACTCACTTCGGGCTTGTAGCTATCTAGGCTTCTGATTAAAAGGGACATACGAACAATAGAGGAAAACACGTGACTCACAAAAGCATTGCTGCGCAAGTTTGAGCGAACCGCATCTATAAAAAACTTGCCACAGAGTCGATCACGGGACCGTGTTTTATTAGCAAATTGATTATGTTTGCCTAAGTAAAAGACGAGAGATGACTCGGTGCTGTTAAAAAAAGCCCTGCCTATCTAACTATTGCCCCTAAAGCAGTCAAAGCAAATTTGGCTTGTTTCTGTTGCTCTAACTTTAAGCATAAGCAAATTGCAATAATTTGTCGGTGCGCGATGTTTCTTGACGCGACTGAGTCTACCAAGACTTTAAACGTTTTCTCATGACCTCGTATACTTGCGTGCAAAACCAGCAGTCGATCGCATCAAGTAGACTTCTTGAGAGCTGTCGAGCCATCAAAAGCTAAATTTCCGTTGTGTATATCAGCCATACACACATTATGGGACACACTTTTTTCTTCAAAGTGCTTTCATCTCCTGCCATTGGTCTGCATTTAACTATTTTTGACGGCTTAATATCTGCCAGCGACCCTTGAGCGATTACTCTGGCACCGTGGTAGTCGCAGCCATAGTAACAATTGTTGCTCTTTTCCGCAACACTAACATTTGTTGGGCTTGAAACCGAATTAGTGGGTCTATAATCACCGCGACTTAAGAAAGTGTCGTCCCGTAGGTCGAGAAATGCACTTTACGGCATTCCCAAAAAGCGAGCGTGTTTGTGGTTTTGCTTCTTCCTTAGAGCAATTTGAGCTACCCCTTCTATTGTCGCTTCCTTTACTTAAAAGAACTGAGTGCAGAAGGATCATGCTTTCTGGTCATCCTTGAGCACTGTCACCTCGAACTATTTAAGGAATTACGATTCGGCATAAAGGGCCATCGACTTCTTCTGATTTGCGAATGTATCATGAAGCTTTTTGGCTTGCAAAAAGTAAATCTCGAGGGCTGACGGTAATTAGCACAAAAGAACATGGCGTACTTAGCTGGTTTTTATTCGATTCCACAGCACGGAACCACTCAGGTCGAGTCCTTAGCCCTAGAGTGCAAACAATACGCGCACCTGATCATCTGTGACCATGCCTTTTTTGTCTCATTTTATTTCTCCCTCATCCAAATGTTTTTATTGATTCTATACAAAGTTGAAAACGTTAGGTTCCAATGACTTAGACCCTGCAGTAAGCGCTACCACCGGACTTATGCTGCCTTTGACCTTAATCGTATGATCGATGCGCTTTAGCTGCTTGGCAGCAGGGCGAATGCATATTTCAGGCTCCAAAGCGTCTCTTTTGTGCAGCACTGATGCATGCACAACTCCTTTTAAAAATTTCAATTGACATCCTACTTAGGGTAAAACGGGGTCGCACACTTAGGGAAAATGCAGAAATGCATGCAACTTTTAATGCACGACTCCTTACTGTTCCGGGTCTTAAGAGATTACAGCTGCAGTTTAAAGTCTGGAATTATCGAATACAATATTTGTGTATTTGGAATTTACGTCTAATTACTAATAAGCGATTAAAATTGCTGCCGCAATCTAGGGAGGGGAGTATACCGTATTCTTCGTATAGCGCAATAAAGAGTTTTGCGCATAAGCGACTCTGCAAATCGTCACTATCGAGTATTGTAGCCCCCAATATATCGACACTACGATCTGTTGTTAATCGCAAGTTCTGGTAGCTGCAATACCTTATGAAACATTATCGTTAGGTGACTCCACAGCTCCCGATAATGTGCAAAGCAATGCGACGACTGCTGTCTTGATCAACACTAACGTTAGTACGTGTTTGCAATTGGGCGCTGCTCTTAATAGTGATCTCTGGCATCTTCTTTGCGGCAAGTGTTACATCAGTCAACTGTACTCAAAAGATTAAAACCGACTTTATAGTGCGCTTCGCAAAAGAAAGGACGGCTTCGAGTGTCAAAACCTCCATTGGCCTCAAGTCACAAACTACATTCGTGTCCCTGCTTGCAGTTATCGTGCGGTAGAGAAGCTTTGCCTTACACACATTCATGCATCGACGCATGAGCCTGCCCTTTCCTCTCGCGACAAGCTTCCACCTTGGATGCGACAAGGAGCACACCTTCCTGTCGATCGACCGTTATAAAGCGTAGCCACAGTCACAACGACCAAGAGAGTCAAGTCGCGTCCTTTCTGAGAGCTTTTCGACCAATCGCCCGTCTTCCAACGTCTGCAATTGCACGACGCATCTCCTTCCTCGAAGCCGCTTAAGAGCCGGCCTTTCGCTCTCCGACTCCTCTGTCGTTGGATACATCCACCTCCGGACACGACGTGCGCCCATTTGTGTTGTATCACACTCACGCGAGAAAACCCACTCGGTCAGGGCGTTGAAGCAGCGTGTTTTGACACTCTGGGATGCTTGATTTTCCGCTGCACGACGGGTTTTTTCCGCAGATTACACTAAGTCGCGAGGAGGTCAAGTACTATAAACGATTGGGCAAAGAGCGCGTGACGCAGCTCATTCGTATCATTGAAGACGCCGACTGCGCGTACAAATGGAGCATCGCCGATGGCGCATCGCATCGCAGTCATAAATCGCGCTTTCCAAGCCTCAGTCTTGACCATAAAGACGACGTCTCTGTGCCATGCCACCAAGCCAACTTCTTAGACTTGCAGCCGATGAACAAATCGGCCCAAGCGTCGACCTTACTCAAGGCCAGTATCCAGCTACCCAATACCACAGTGGACGAAGTCTTGCGTGCAATTGCCAAGAATGAGACGAAAGCGTTTCGAAAAGCGGCGCGGTACATGCACGGCGACGCGTTTGTGGACGGCCGGACCTTGTTTACCTTTCCGCAACCTTCGACGCACGCCAAGCATTCTTATCGTGCCATTAAATGGCATGCGTATAAAACGCAACGGTCGCGGCATGGAGAAGCGGAAAAACTCGTGGATTTTTGCTATTTAGAGTACGCGGGCAAGAAAAAGTCCCATCCTGGGTCGAATGTTGTGGGGTTTTGTATCCAAGAATCGATTTCGCGAGACCGGGAAGTCCCGACTTTGGAGAATTTCGGGATTGCCCGCGGCTATTTGTCCCGCATGGGAGTGATTGTGTCGAAAACGCACCAATTGAATACGTTCAAAGTGACGTCCATCTGTCAAATTGACGGGGATCTCAACCCCATTGTCCGTCGCGTGTTGGAAGAAGTGATGCAAAAGACAGTGTGTGCAGTCGCTCGAATCGCGGGCCTAGTGACACGGCAGCGCGTGAGTAGCTTGCGCTTTGTTGAACAGTGGCAATGGGTCCCGAATTCGGACCGGAAAGCGTGTGCTGTATGCTTACGGGGCTTTTACTTTCGTCGTAAACACCACTGTCGAACGTGTGGCGAAGTCGTGTGCTCGTCCTGTGCGTTGCTGCACGAATTAGAAGAGCCGATTTTTGACATTACGCACTTGCGCGTGTGTTCGGCGTGCATGACAAATGCTGGCACCCAGAACCGATTGGCAGCTCCAAGTGCCACTGGAACAGGCAACGAACCCGCGTCGTCGACTTCAAACGACACCGAGTCGTACATACGGGGTCTACGTAGTCCACAGCACAATTCTTACGAAGATACCATCTTTCAAATGCGGGAATCACGCGATCGGGACCGTCGACAGAGCGATTTGGCCTGTGAAGTTTTGGAACGAGTCGAGACAGAGGGAAAATTGACCATTTTGCCTCGTCCACCTGGGAAGAGTCCACACCTGCGTGCTCAGGACAAGTTGTTGGCACTAACTGAGGTTGTGAGCCATATTCGTCAAGTCCGGGATACCATCAACCTGACAATGTCCGAAGCAGCGGATGGGGAGCGACACGAAGAGATGAGCAATGACACGAAAGAATTTAACGACATGTACAGTGAAATTACGAGTATTCGGGACGCACTGGAGAGTTCCGTCACGAATTTTGACGCTGCGTTAGCGAATGCAACGAATGCAGCGCCTGCCATGTACTACTCGGGTCCAAGCGACCGCAGTCTCGACTCGTATCGAGCAAATGATCGCCATCAAGAAGGTTCGATGACGCCGGATCAATTCAATTCGGTAGCTCGGATTACGTTTGCGGCCGCTCGAGCTACACGACAAGCGGGTCAAGCATTCTTAGCGGTTGGAGAGCGTCACGCAGAACAGACGAACCGTACGGGATTGAATCAAGACGAGTACAACGAGGCAGCATCCGTGAATTCAGCAAGTACGAGTGATCCGACAAAGTATGATAGCGACGACCAAGACCCGGATCCGTATTCAGCATCGAATTACGAAAAAATCATGGCAACGTATCAGCCTGAGCACGTCAGTTGCGACCAGGAAGACGAAGACGAGCCACCTTTTTCAAACCGATTTGTTGACTCGGTACGCCGCACAGCCGATATTTATAAACTTGAAAAGAAGATTGAGGATCTTCAGCGTTGTCTCCAGATTGCTCAGCAAAAACTTGCCGTGATTGATCGTGAAGAGCCTGAGCCGGAAGCAAAGTCGCGCCAGAAATTGGAAGCTGTACGAGAATGCTCTGCACAGATGGAAATTGAAAGTGTGTTTGAGATATTTGGTGACCGCGACGAAGACAAAAGGTCGTTGCAGGACGATAAACTCTCTTCTGGCTTAAAGACATTGTTGTTGCCGTCCAATGACTCAATATTGCATGGAGCGACTCAAGATCTCGTTTCGGAACTCCGTGGTGTCATGGCGTCTAGTGAGACGCCCGTGGGAGCGAGCGGTACGCCACGAAAGTTGCCATCGAGGTCGTCAACGCCTCCACTACCTTCAAGAAGCACTAACCCCCCGCCACACTCACCGCTTTCACCACCAAAGCCATTAGATAACAACTTACGCCATTCCCTGCCAGCGAAACCCAATATTAGCGAATCAAACAGTGCCCATAACATCAGCTTGAAAAGCAATAAAAAGAGCTCCGTCCGTAGTCCGTATCAAGCGTCCGTGGCTGGCACGGAAGAGTCCTATCTGCAAGCTTTAGGAACGACGTACGGCGATGACAGTTATGCTTCAATGTCATCCGAAAACATTAGTGAAGACGATTTATCCGATAATGTGTCGCTGCTTAGCAGTCAAGACAATTGTAATGCTCCGTTGAAAAGACCCGAAACATTTTTTGTGGAAGAAAATCTGGATGCACTTCTTCAAAAGCGGAAAACAGTGGCAATCGAAACACCCTTTTTACAAAACCCCGCGACGCTGTCTCCAACCTGTGTTCCTGTAGAGAGAGACGAACGGGATGAGCTTCGAGAGCTCATGGCTGGCCTTGTCCGTCCTCGTAGCTCGTCCGTACCATTCCAGTCGGGACAAATGGGTGGTGTTTCGTCGGGTGAGCCGTTGCATGGCTTTGAGAAAGCATCGTGGAGTGACGACGCTCGTGACCGCAATCCATCGGAACATCAAGTGGACGAAGCTGTGCATGAGATTCGGTCGTGCCTTGCAAGCTGTCGTTGTGAGTGTCCGTCCGACACGGAACGAGCCCGTAAGTTAACGTCGATTTTCAAAGTGCTGCGATCTCTTCATCGGGAGGGCGTGCGTTCGAAATTTCGTACGCTCCAGCACGATGACATTCGCTACTCAAAGATGCTGCAAGCAACACCCAGTATTATCAAGCTACTCAAGCTTGCTGGCTACGTGTCTCTGCAGCAAAAATTAATGATGCGACGAGTGGATCAGGACTATCTTGCATTGTTTTTGAAAGAATTGGAGCACGAACTTCATGTTGCCGAATAGAACGAGCATCAATTTTACTAGTGGCCAATTGCCGATATATTAAAGCACTCGGGATAGACAAATTACACACACCTAGAGTATACATTACGTTTAGAATTTCCCTCGTCTTTATGTTTTTGAGAAGCAATAAACGTATCTCTCGCCACATGACTTTTTGCTCTGCTTTCGACAAAAGTGATAAAAACGACTTGCACGGTCAATGTGTTGATTGCGCACTGGAGATGCTGCTTCGATGGCAAATACGGTTTGCTGGTAGGTCTTTTTGGCAGAGTTGCAATCGTCAGACTAGTACTTACTACTTACTTTATATCCATTATATCAACCGTAAAGTAATATTATTTGCTGATGTAATGACAATTAGCACCCCTAATTACAATCTTCTCACCCTCATTCAAAACACACAATATTTTTTACTTCATTTAGTATATCAGTTTTTTATGAATGAAAGTCCCTGCAATAACAGCGATCACCAATTTAGACGCTTACTGAGAATTAGAGGTAGGCTCAAATATATTTATCGACTAAACCAACCATTCAAGTGCATGCAATCGCACATTTCGGACTGGGGTAGTGAGCATTTGTTCGCCGAACGATAGTATGTACTACACCCACACAAGGTTTTGTGCGGCCCTGTCGTACCTAAAATCACTTTGTAGCCATTACTATGCTTACGAAGCTGCAACCATGCTGGCGTTTGCACTACGGTTCGTGGTTTGGTATTTCAGCAATTTATAAGCTTCTAGTATACATACAACCTATTCTCTTTTCGTGACAGGCCGTTCATGAACTTTAACAGAGGCACGTACATGACGATTTCGGCCTGCAAGATCAGACCCACACGTATCAGATTTGGTCCGAGTCAAGGTTGTCGATAAGACTCTAAATGTGATTAGAGCGCTTTCGCGAAGAATGTGTACTCGCGGAAAATTACCCTCTTGGCTTGTAGAGATCGAGCACCATAAAACGTTTCAGCTGCCAAGCAGCAGGGTGGGCTTCCTTGGACCCATAAAATACAGCAAGTCTCTCGGAGACCGCGAACTATGCGTCCGATTGATGAGAATAGATCATTTGATCATTTTCGGAGCCTTCAAGAGGTATCAAGTTTGCAATTTACCCACGTAGACGTAAATTTGACTACCAAGTTTTACCAGACATGACGGACCAAATAACACCTTGCACAGCGGAGGGGTGCAAACACTATGCTACCTTCCAGTTAGCGACCGAAGTAAATGCAGTGTTTGATTCAAAAGTATATACATATATTTCGTATTATTTTAGCATGTACTGAATAGAAATGCGGTTGCCAAACCTCCTGGTTTTCTATTGTAGAAAAGAAATAGTCAGTGTATGCCGTGTTGTTGGGTCGTGTGATTGAAAAGCTGAATGCTTTATACACTTAGGCTTTCAATTCATCCACCAGAAATGACAGATAGCCCCTTAATGCACCATTTATCCACCGCACCGACAGTTGTTAATTTTAAACAATAAATAGTAGCTAATTGCGTTAAAAAAAAGAAACAAACGCGCTGCAATCGTGACTTGCATCCTCTTAAGAAAAAAAAGACAAGAATATACACAATTAAACGCACCGGTGCTTGAAACTTTCTGGCTTAGCCAGTAGAAATGCTGTAAAAACTTGAAGAGTCAGTATACGAACGTTTGTGAGACTGTAGTCTATTGGGTATACATACACCTCAGACTCGAATTGTCCACCATGACGAAGGAACTCCCATTGCCACTGGATTCGGGCTTTTTTCCGCAAATGGTGCTGACAGTGGACGACCTCATGCACTATCGACGGGTGGGCAAGGAACGCGTGGCTCAACTTATGAGCGTGATTGACGACGTGGATTGCATCTACTGCTGGAAGGACCTGAAAGCACGCAACAATCGCAGTGTTCAAAAGGCGCAATTTTTGGATATTCAGCTGAGTACAAAGCAGCCAGCATTGCAACAACCGTCTACAATTTATAAATCCAGTGTTCATCTCGTGGACGTCCAAGTAGAGGAGATTCTTCAGGCGATTGCAAAGGTCAAGACGCGCGATGCACGACGAGTGTCACGATATTTATACCGAGATGACGTACTTGATACCCAGACGCTCTTGACGTTTCCAACATCCTCTGTTTGTAAAAAACCAAGCTATTCCTATCGAGCCATCAAGTGGTGTTTGCTGAAGGGTATGAGAAAAGACGTGCAAAAGGGTCTCGACTTTTGTTACTTGGAGTACGCAGGCAAGCGGAAAGCTCGGGCAACCGCCAATAGTGTTGTTGGCTTTTGCATCCAAGAATCGATCGCCAAAAATCGAGAAGTCCCGACATTAGAGCACTATAATATTTTACGTGGTCAATTTGTTCGCACAGGTTTTGTCATCACCAAGACGCATCAATCAAATATTCTCAAAGTTACAGCGATTGCGCAAGTAGATGGAGCGTTGGAGTCAGCTGCAGTAAGGACGATAATGGAGGAGATTATGATCGAGTACGTGGCAGCCGTGCATCGAGTCAAAGGGTTGATCGAACGTCAACGGATGGGGAAATTGCACTTTCTCGACGAATGGGACTGGATTCCAGTCAAGGAACGCAAAGCCTGTGCGGTTTGTTTGCGTGGATTCTATTTGCATTGGAAACACCATTGCGCGACGTGTGGGGAAGTCGTGTGTTCGAAATGTGCGCCATTGCGTGAACTGGAGGAGCCTTTGGATGACCAGACACATGCTCTGCGCGTGTGTTCGGTTTGTATGGCACAAGCAGGTAGTCATCACGGCACTAGTCTGTTTTCTAGAGTCACAGAAAGCGAAGAAGGCATGCTTGAAACCACAACTGGTACGACCAATGTGGGGACAGAAACCTATATTAATGGCCTACGCTATCCGAAACACCGAGGATCAGTAAAAGACGTGTCGCTGCGTCGATCAATCTCACCTCGTCATTCTTTGGTCTCTAGTCATAACAGCAGTCAGTACAATGAATACGATAAGGAGTCAAAGGGCAGCGTACAGCATCAACGTGCAGCGTCCGAGGCTGTACGACGAGGGCATCGCTCCACTGATGTGCGTCATTTGACATTGTCGTCTCCGGGAAAAGCGAATAAAGAAGCTCTGTCTAAGCTTGTTGAGCATGTGCGACAGATTCGGGACACGATTAACGTGGCTATCTCGGAGGCAGAGGAAGTAGAAGAACGTCACAGCATGTTGCTTGCAAGTGGTCGAACAGACGACGCTGGTGCAGATCGATACAATGAAATTAACGATCGTTTCATGAAGCTTCGAGACACGCTGGACATATCCAGCTCGGACCTGGAATATGCACTCGAATCAATCAATGGTAATGACCTGATGCGTCCATCAAACACGACATTGGATCCCTCGGATAAAGAATTTGCTTTGAGCTACGCAAAAAGTGAATATTCGATTTTGTTGAACAGTGAGAAATTTGAGCTCCATTCGCCACGATCTTCACTTCTATCGGCCTCAGCTCGGTCGCTGGATTACCAAGATGCGGGTGAACCTTTGCCATCGCCAAGACCGATCGACGAGAATCCTGTTAATAATGCGCTTGCACTAGAGAAAGCGATTCAATGGACTCGCTACCCCAACCCAGTCGAAAACTTGTACTCAACTGGAATTTCGACGTCATCATTGATACCACCTGTCAAGAACGCGAAGAATCGAGGGATTGAGCGACTTGCACAAAAGATCGACCGTCTTCATCAACGTCTTGAGATTCCGCAGACTGAGAATAATGTGCCAATAGTGGATGGAAATACGAATGATGAACCGGAACCCGAGAGTCAAGTATCTGATCCAGCTTGGAAACCATATGAAGCGATTGCAAAATCGTCTTCATCGATCGCGTCAAGGAAACAACCTTGTGTCCCGCCTGATCTTGTGGTTAATTTGCGGGGCGTTATGAATTCGAGTGAATTGACGCATGCGCCACCGCGTCGACGGACTGGAGGATCCCCTTCGCTATCCAATTCGTCAAGACGGTTTAATAGAGCGCCTCCGCCTCCACGTCCAGCGATGCCTCCATTGCTTTCAGCTTATGAATATGACTTTCAAAATCAACTTCAGCGAGTCCATCAACGCAGTCGCGATCAATCTCGTTATCAAGAGTCTAAAGTTGTCGAAGCAAGTCTTGAGGAAGCTCCAAGCCGGAATGACCAAGAAGAAAAAGCTTTTTTGAATATAGAGGAGAGGACTGCAGCACAATTGCAGTCAATTCCAAGAATATTTCGACACGGAGATCGCGATGAAAGCGGCAGATTGCGTGAATTGATGGAAGAACTTGCGAAAGCGCCGTTGCGTAGCCGATGTTCGAGCGGCCAGTCCACTGGAGCTCCGCCCACGGAAAAGTAGGGTGTGTTGGAAGAATGTAGAAAAAAAAGCGTAATGTTGCTCATATTGCAGTTTTATAAAAGTTCAGCATGAATGTTGCTCATGCTAAAGGTTCGGCAATTACCTAAAGTACTATAAAGCAGTGGCAAGAATATATTACAAGTACTCCAAAATCATACACGCAGCAACTACATTTTCATATATGACTTGGCACTTTAAATCCAGCAAAAGCTTGCGACATCGGTCATTGAATTCGATGCACGTGCAGAATGCGACCCTGTGATCCTCATTAAATAACCTTCCCCATTGGGACACGTGCTAAAGGTACATGACCGCCTTTATAGCGGTATCTTATCGACAAAGTATTATGACTGCCCACGCAATCGTCGTCTGCGTTTAGTGGGTCGGTTGTAAGAGTCAAATGGCACAGAAAGAACTGCTGCTTGAACTGGCGTCTCTTGTTGTGATATTTTCGGGCCTAGAAGGTCATTCCACTTAAGCAGTGCTCGAGTCAGTTGATCCTGCAAAGTATGAATTTGCTGCACGATTTCACGCTGAGCCTGGAAAGCCAAAGGACTCGACGCACTTTGCCTTGTCAGCGTAGAGTGTTGTTCCCAGTCGTCTAAAAGTGGTAGAAACCGCTTTTGAATACGGAGTCCACCGTCAGCAAGAGCTCTGAAAAGGGCATCATTCTCCGAAGATTCTTCACACGCCTGTTTCGATATTTCAATCGTCAGCTGGTAAGAAGCGCTTCCAAGTCCATAAGCCTGCACAATATCATTAACGTCCATTTGATCTTCATCAAAATTTTCATCGTTCACATGATTCGCGACTACTTCATCGCAAGACACGCCATCGCCCTCTACCGTAACACTCTCCCACTCAATACTTTCGTCATTTTCAGCTTCAAATTTCGTTCCCGAAGTTGAGACCGTCTCCCACTGAATGTCCTCTCCACATTGGTCCTTAAATGCGGCACTTTCACGCTCATTAGACTCTACGTGCGATTCCTCATCGAAATCAACCTTGCTATCTGCTGCCTTTTCCTCGTCATCGTCATCTTTCTCCGCCAAAAACGTATCCAAGGTCGGTACCAATATCTCAAACACGCGGTTCATCTCAGCCACCACACTTTCCATTTCTGGCACATATCGCTTCATCTCGCGATCGCGTTGCTGTTTCTTGGCATCAATTACTCGCTCAAAATGATTTTCTCTCTCCACTCTCATCTCACGCTCCTCCTGCTGCTTCTCACGTTTCTTGGGAAATTGGTACCCTCGCTCCACCAAAACACTATAGCCCGCCATAATCGGTAGATAGCGCTCGCCAAAGTCCTGCTTCCATGTTTCAATGAGTGATAATACTGCTGTCAAGTGCTCTGAGCTGCGACTTTTAGCTCGCAGCGCTCTCGAGACATTGGCACTTGGGTCTTCGCCAGCTGAAAGGAGTAATTCGTGAAAAAAACAAGCTGTTTTGGCCGCTATGAGCGCTCGAAACATTGCTGACCGCTTGAAAATCTCTTGACAGAGCTCTATTATCTGTACAAACAATACGTACGGTAAGAATCGTAGCAATGACACGCTAAAACATACAAACTAACTCTATCAAAGAGAACAGTGGACGATTTGGCGCGTTTCAATTGGTGAAGAATAGTCTGGTACAGCTTTTGAATGTACTGAGATTGGGCCGCCGCTTCAGCATCTCGAAGTATACGCTTGAGCTGCTTTAAAGAGGCCTTGCTGTCACTTTTGGAATGATTGGGTACAAATGGACCTTTGTGAGCTTTGGAGCGTTTATCAATAGCCGTTGTCAAGCGGAAGTAATCATTCAATGTCTCATTAAAGTGGGCGGCTTCGTTCTCAATGTTAAGGGTCTGGGTGCCGATTGTCATCTTCCGCTTTTCTTGTAAATGTCATTGAAGCGAGTTATTTATCGTGATACTTGGCAAGTTTTTATAAATCTATATTAATTTAAAGCAAATAAAGTCGCTATTCTTTCTCCCGTAAAACCATTGATCTGTCCCTTGCTGCCACAACTACTGCGCGACTGCATTGCAGCCTCAGGCGCCGTTCCGGCATTGGTTTGACGCGGTTGTGGTCGTTTCTCGGTGTCCATCCGTTAAGCGTATCAACCTCTCGAGTGTGCTCCCACTGCATCAGGATGCTGTTGTTGCCTTCGCCCACCTGATCAAATTCTTGCCGCGAAATCTTTTAATCCTCCACTAACGTAAGGCTACTACTACATTAAGCTAAATTCTCCATGTCCGGTTTTAAGGGAATCGTTAAACTGCCGGTACCCCTTGATTTTAGCCAATGAGATTAGTTCATTCTATCAATGGGAGCAGTTTATCTTTGTTAATGAAACAGTGTTTTTTCAACCAATAAAAAGAGAAAGCAATACCACCCGGTACCCCTTTTTGTCAACTGCCGGTTCCCCCTGTTTGTAGCCAACGAAAAAAGGAGCAATTCCGTTAGCAATATTTTTCTGTCAATGAAAGCAGCACTGATTAAGTTATCGAAATGCGCCTTCCTCTACGTCGTCTTTCCTTTATGAGTATACGCATTTGCATGACTCTTGGGTATATATATATATATGTATTGTTTTGAGCGACGTGATTCTACATAATATAACTAATATTCAAAAATCATTTACTGTATCGAAATCTGCCAAAGAAAAGTTCAGAAGAATGAGAAGTAGATGGGTCAAGCGCATTGCAAAAAAATGTTTGCATACCGATAGATGGCACAGTCGCTGGTGCTGTAGGTGAGGGTCGTTGCCGACATGTTCTGGCATTGTGACCAGTCCCTCTGCACACTCGTGAGCGTTCCCGGGAGTTAGAGGGAGGGGTTGAACTTTACCGGCCTTTGTGCATCGTAGCACAAGGGTTTTTGGGCTTCCTTCCTTTCTTTTGCCTACTCGTTCCGTTCTTAAAACACAAAGCTCATAACCTTGGCCGTGCGCGTGCATGAGGACCGTCGACTTTGCCTCTTCCAAAGTGCTGTACGAGAGCTCCCTGGGGGGTTGCATAGTGTTCATTGCGAGAAGAAGAGTGCGAGAAGAGTGATATTGAGAAGAGTGATGTTAAAAAGAGTGATATTGAGTAGAGGTGAGTAAGTTATTTCTTAAGAAACAAGGATTGACAAAAAGGGGTACCGGATGTATTGCTTTCTCTTTTTATTGGTTGAGAAAACACCGTGTTCATTAACAAAGATAAACTGTTCCCATTGATAGAATGAACTAGTCGCATTGACTAAAATCAAGGGGTACCGGCAATTTACCAAAAGGGTACCGGCAGTTTACCAAAAGGGTACCGGCAGTTTAACGATTCCCGGTTTTAATTATAACGGAGCCTTAAAACAATGACAGGCAAAAAAAAGTTTAAAATTGAATGAAGGATAGTCCTTCCTATCGACCGTATGACAGTGAACAGTTAATAATTGAAAGATATTCCTATAGATTTATGCTGCTCGCTTTAAATTACTATCTTAAGCGGCTTCGGCAACCAGTGTCACCGGTAGATTTTGACTTACTGCTAATCAAGGTACCAAAGATCTGTCTTAAGTAACCTCCCATATATCTTGGGAAAGTAAGTGCCTAAGCTTACTATGCTATAGTCGTGCGTAAACCAATCGGTCCAGAACTCGTGCTTAACAACTGGCAAGAACAAGATCTGACTACGTTCATTTTAAATAATTTGCAATTGTAGCCGGGTTAAGTTAATTATAAAGTGTTATAAACCGCTTTGTTAACCAGTCGAACCAAGACTAACTCATTTCTCTTTGAGCATTAACTAAGCTATTTTGGTCGATATTTGTCGTTTTCCAATGCGCAAAGTTATCTGACGCGCTGGAATTGACCAAGACTCGATATGAATACTCAAAACTCGCAAATGTGTGTACGATCAACCTCCCATCGCTGTTATTTTCACATTCGGGGGCGTTGAAGCTATAAGATCTTAGCGCCCCAAAGTGTGTGAAGCAAAACATAAATAAACGCTTAATCTTTTCCTAGTGACCGGCATTTTTTTTTGCCTTTGTGTGTGACTTGTGCCAGCGACCCTTAAGAGCACTTGGCTGTCGCCCCCCTTCAGCACGAATACCATACGCTTGCTTGCTGCAGTTTTGCAGAAGATCTCTATGTTCTCGGCTACGTTTAAGTCTTGAAATCTTGATGAGCAAAGCACCAAGCTCACAGACATGTCTTGTATGCCGAGGAACTGCCTTACCAGGATGTTCTTAAGAAACAAGTTTTTGTGGCTGTATCTCTGTAAAGAGCGATCTAAGTCGCTTCTATTACTATCGCTGCCTCAACCCGAAAAAAATGCGTGCGATGTAGTTTCACATTAAAGTCAAATACGAACACAAATCTACCTTGCATACTTGATAAAAAGGCGCTCCAATAACATGGCGGTCAGGCCCCTTCCCTTACAGAAATTATATCAGGCTCGAAGCTCATACGTCGACGTGAGCGCTGACGCATTCCATACTTTACCAGAATAATTGCCACTATTACCTGCTCCTTCTTTTATGAGAATAAACATTCCTAGAAGAAGTATTTGTATAAGTGAGTGCAGCTCTTAGCCCGGCTTTTCACTAGATAAAATTCGACTATGACCGTTTGATCAATGTAGATGTAGCAATTGGTTTGACCATTACACTCTCCTTGTTTCACAAGAATGTTTTTTTTAGTATTTTTGCTTCCAGCATTAAAAGATATGAGTTATAATTGCCCTCAAATTAGATGCTATCGCCAGGTCACCGTCTTTGGGGGCTAGAACAAAGCCCTTTCGGTATAAAATAAATTCTGTGACGCTTTTCAACAGCTTAGCATATGAACGGGCTGTACATGCAGTTGATTGCACGTTGTCTTCGCAAGTTCTTACCTACTTTCTCATGGATGTCAGACTTTGCAAATTGCACACTGCACATCCAGCAAATTGATGAAAGTCATCGGATCTATCCCGGATCCTATAAGAGCATTCAAGTCGACGTTCCATCTGCACAGGTGCTACCAGATGTGACGGATGCTCAATGCCTTGCATAAAAAAGCGTGCAGGAAAATGTTTTTTTCAAATAGTGCGTAGCATTACTTTTCATGATTGTAGTTGAGATGCGATACTTAATGGAATTTTAGGGTCAAGAACGCCTTAAATAGCAAAGACGCCTTATTCGCAGAATCAATTCAGAGTGTTACTAGCCGTTGTGCGCACAGTAGTCACGCTTTAATCGAAGGCTCTGCCAGACCAGATACAGCTTCCATTTTTCGGGGTATTTAGAGTTATAAAATGCTTGGCCTAATTAGAGCATGATTCTAAAAATCGGAACCTACCTTAGAGATTCAATGATATTCTCTATTTTGGGTGTATCTCGAATTAGCCGCGTGGACAAAGTACGTTGCTCGTTGACTTAGAGATTGTAAGAAAAATCCATACTATTCGAACTTTGATCACTCTAGAGGTATTCATATATGGTGTCGAAAAAAGCTTAATCAAAGATCCTATCGGATAAAATAAAAACTTTGACATGATTGCAACCTCGTGCCGAGGACAAAGTGCTGTGTCACCAGGCAGTAACTATTACCACATAAAAACGCGCTTTTCGATGCCTTGTTTGTCGATAAGGCATTATAAAACCGTAGAAATTGGTACATCTACTAAAATATTTAGATTTGGACGCGGTGTCTACAAATCATCATCAAAACTTCTACTCGATTGGGGAGCTAAAACGGAGATTGATTGAAAGTAATAGTAGAGCAATTAGAGCTCACCAAAAAAATAATTGCGTGATGTGGGAGTGGAAATGTTCGCACTAGTGTCAGACTTTCCGTGCAAGGAAAAAGCGAGAAGTCCTGCTCACATTAACTTAAAATATGCAGCAGCACCTGCAAAAACACCCAGAACGTGCTGCTTGACATGGCAAGGTGTTCAATATACAATCTTACTTCTTAGGCAAGCGGATGGAATCAAGTTCGAATGAGGATGTAGGACACTACTTCACAGTGGTTACTTCACCTAGTTATAAGCTATGAGTAGCCACATGAGCTTTAGCGCTTAGTCCTACAACCTTTTTGGTCATCGCCATTGTATTTTGACAAATTATTCGTTCGTGGTCGCTCTTAAAAAGATCACTCTGCACCGTAGCTTATTTTTGGCCACTTTGATCAGACTTTTTAGATCACGACGATCAATAAGTTTAAGCTGATATTAACAAATGTGTATTTGCGGCAAAAGAGATTAAAATTGACTATAGCTTTGTAAGGTGTCACAAGGCCAAGAAAGAATAAGCCTTCTCGACTTAGCCTACGCTACGTTTTACAAGAATCCATGGAAGTGATAAGGCCTGACCAAAATTTTGCACAAGTACAGTGCTGGCCAATGGGATCTCGCAAAGTATCTGATAAAAAGAATGCTCGGAGAACAAGTATTAAAATAATTTTGATATATATGAGCATACGGAAAAAATGTACTGTCGAATCTCTCACAGATTTGAAAAAAACGAGTCGGCGTTGCCGTGGACCTCGAAGACTATGTCAACGCGCCTGTCATCTTATGTAAATGATCTCTTTAGACGTCGATCCTACCCCTGCGCCTGAACCTATTGATAAGGCGTGTACGAATGTCTGCACGGTGTATCTTAGAGCCCATAGCCACCACAATAGTGATCATGGCGCAGAAAAGCTGAAAGCCCAAAATGCTGTGCTCTCTATAGAGCCAGCCAGTCCTGGAGTTCATTGAGAAGAAAGCAATTTGCAACATATTTCGGCGCTTCATACTGAGACGTTCGCGGTAGATCCGACTTCAAAATATATGCGTCACATTAACAACTCCTCGTCTAAGACATCAACGGTTCGGTATTTTCCGCGGCCTGACCGCCAAGACTAATCTTGGAAGCAATCTCAATCGCGTTATCAGGGATATCTGCTAATTACCAAAACAGAGCAGAACCGGTCAACGGTTGTTCCATGCTGTGTGTACCGTGCAAAAACAATTATATAAGATCAAGCTTCTTGTGAAGTGGCAAAGTTTTTCCACTTTACAGAAGTCAAAATTCTTCGAAACGGCACTGGCACGACTGATCGAACGTCTTTAATATCTAAAATCGAAAGCAACACGTGCCTCATGGCTACACTGTGGTTTTCTGCCGCGAGTTGTATGGTAGGGAGGCCTCCACAGCCGTCCTCGTACAGTGCCTAGCTTAATCTAAAATCTCGAGCGTAAAGCGGTAAGTTTAGTTCGCCCTAGGAGCTAAAGTGCGAGAATAGTACTGAGAAAAACAAAGATTTTACCACACTACCCTATTATTTTGGCTTACGGCACCGAGCAAAATACTTAACCAGGATTATAATACCAAGGGCACATGCATAAAAGATTTAAAGCATTTGATGAAACTGAACCTAAAATCAAAACTTTAAATTTGTTGTTTCTTCTTTCCCGGTTTGAACGTTGATTTAAATATCATGGGTCTAAGGCATTACGATGCGTACGCACTACGTCTTTAAGACACGGAGCGTTCGACTCGCTTACAAGTATGGGCGTGGGGAAGCTTACATTAGCAAGCTGCTCCGTTATTTTTCCGATACCGTAAAATTGAGGCTTAGTATATACTCACTCATTCAAGTTAAAGGGCTTGAAGACTGCCAAAGCATGACCGATATTGCTCAATGCAAACTAAACGAGTGAGAACGTGCTGCGCCTACGCTTCAATGCCACTACACAGCCCGACTTTAGCAATGCGACTTATTCGCTCAATTTATTTTTTGGCTTGCGGATGGTCAGCTGTAAAAATGTCCAGCCCACTTGAAAGAGCTTTTTTTAAATAAGCTCGTAACGCTGGGTCTGGGTTTGATGCAATTTACGGGTTTACGTAGTTATTTGGTGTCTAAGAACATGAACAAGGAGCAATGCTGCTGTATCGACACTGTAATTATTAAGTCCAATTGCTCAAGCGTCTAATAAATATCACAATGCAGGGCTTCTCACAGAGACCCTAGACAAACTAAGAACAAAAACCATACCAATGGACTGCCAATATAGAAGGCTATCAGCTCTCATATGTGGCGCTTAATGCACATATTACGAAGTGTGTACAATTGATGCTTCCTGTCCGAAGTATCTTAAACGATGGTCTGTTTTAGAAATCGTCAAACGAGCTTACAACAGCCAAAGCGCCTCTGTCAAACCGCAGTATCTTTTTGCCGATCCTTATTCGATACGATTGTGTCCACCGTATATAAGACCATAATCAAAACATCATGTGCCTCCGAAATTGTATGCACGGAAACATTTCGTCGCTCGGAGGAACGACTTGGGATGGATCTAACAAATCTAATTAGTAATTAGGCATACAGTTTGTCCACTTATAGTGCTTTGTTTGCAATCACCGTTGAGAAATGAAGAATTCAAATTCGATAACCACGCCTGCGCTAGAAATCGCATTAGAGGCTATTTATCGACGTCCATACCATTTACCGGAAAGCTTTTTTGTCGATATTTTTTTATCCCTGACGGTGTAGACCAACGTATGGACTAGCTTGTATGAAAGCGCATCGGTTAGTTTATCAGGAACTTCAAAATTGTATTCTGTTTGTAAGCTAGGATCCGTAAGGAATGTCAACCATCTTGCCATTCTTTGGGGTGAGTGGGATGGACTTACCGCCGTCTTCAGATATTAATGATCTCAATAAGTCTTAGAACTCAGACGATTACAATCTAGATTTTGGCGATTTTATGAGGTCTAGTTTTTGCTCACTAGAGAGCTCGATTAGATCGGTGACCAGCTTTTTGTGCTACTTTGTGACTTGGCTGTTGTTAGCGACCATCCACAGCCATGACATCCACTTCGTAGAACCCTTTCAGAGCAGACACAGATCATGTGTCGAATTTTACCAGTGGATGCTATTTTCTCAGCAACACTTAAGATTGCGCGTGAATTTGATAGGGAACCGCTACTTCAAGGTATTTCTGAAGAGCAAGCCTGTGTCTGGCGGCACTCATCTCGGAGGGCGATGCAAAAAACATTTTTCAACGCCGAGATCTGCGCTTTAAGAAAGTTGAGTGTGGAGCGGGCCTAGCGCCAAGTTAAATTAGTACAGCCGCTTAAATTTGTTTGGGGATTTACCTTCCGATTCTAGAGTCATACAGGCCACGTCTTCCTTGCTTAAGAGTTAGCGCTGACAAAGTCCGATGCTCGCCGGAGAGAATTTTGCTTTTTACGCTTCCATCATGCGCTGCATGCATCTTTAGAGGTGTGCGGAATAGTCATGTTCAGGCGCGTCGAATTGTTGCTGCTGTACAATTTCTTCACCAAAGAGAGGCAGAACTCATGTTTTCCACTCAATTTGAATCATAAAAAGGAGGCAACTCTATGTGACAATATGTGGTTCGATCGGTCAGGATACAGGCCATGTTGAGTCAATTGTAGAGGTAAGAGCAACGGCAACACGACCCATAATCGAAGAGGCACACATTCTGAATCATAGGTAGAAAGAACTGCACTGTATCGTAACGTGATTCTCTTGAAATCGAGGATGGTGAACAGTCACTTACTATCTTAGATCTTACTTCACTGCTTCCTTTGAGCAAGGCGTTGCGTGACTCCGATTGTAATTCTTAGGTCAAGTGTTTTATTTTCTGTGAAAATCGGAGAGCAAAGTGGTCTAAGCAGCTGCTTGGTTTTAACAAAGTTGCCGTGGTCTAGTTTCAACAATACGCCCTAAACAATCATTTGTTATCGTAAGTGGTAACGTTGCTCTTGAGTTAATATGAGTCCTGGTAGTGATCACAGATGCTTTATAGCTTCATAATTTGACGCTGCATTATGGCTGTAGAGCGATCCGTCTAATACAACTTTTGCTTGGAGTCTATCAACAAGCTAACCATGTTTGGTTGATTTTTGTGTGAATACTTGAAATATAAGCCTCGCAATTCCTACACAAGGAATCACCAACAACCATTTTCAAAGTATTGGGCTTTAAAGAAAAGCATGCTTTACTCAGTATTGACGATGTGGCTCTGTTCATTGCGTGGCTAGATAACGTTAAAATGTCCTTGAAATTAGACGATTGCGATTTTAACCTTGGCAGCTTTGTTTATTACAATCTGCCAGCAATGTCAATGCCACGTGCAAAGGTCATGTTCGAGTCCAATGCGCTTGAAAACGTGTTGGGAGATGTGAACTACCACACTAAGAATCTTGAAGCGAATGTGCGAGACATGTGGCAGCGGTTTCTGAAGACACGTTTAGACGCTTGGAACTTTTAGGCAGGAAGATTCCACCGGACAAAATTTCCAAATTTGCAAAAGCTGTTTCGTTTGTCGCTTCATATGTGAAATCAAGGCCGATTGAATGCGATCAAGTGTTTGATTTGCTAAATCCAGAGCATTCGTTTGATGAAGTGGTCTATCTGTTTTAAAAGCTTGAGCGAACAGCAAAGCGCATTGATTCTTTGGAACCACTTCAGCGTCTCATCGTAAAAAAAATATGCACATAGTATGGTGCAGTACCTTTCCGCTTTCTCATCCATCGTAAAACTTTCGGAGCTGGACTCGCATCCCGAATTGATTTTGGGTAATATTATCTCTAACAATGCTCAAGTTCCAATGTTTAGAATGTGGTCTAAATATTTTGTGGCGTATTATCGGCGTGTGGAAAAGGAAAGTATTAAAGAAGCCATAATCAATGTCATACTTTTGTTGCAAAGAAAAATGCCGATAAAAAGGGATCGCGCGTTACGATAGTTAGACAATTGCAGAGAAAAAACGCCCGTATTAAAGCAGCACTTGAGTCGCTGTAACACAGCTGGCCGCGCAAGAATAGATTTGGTTTAGTACTAGGAACATCGAGGTGAACCGTCTCGTATGCATGTATCGATTGCCGGTCACAAAGCTAAGTAACTATGAGGTTTTAACAAGCTAATCTAGATTATGAGTTACAGTGCAT
Organism: Plasmopara muralis; assembly: GCA_003676415.1. Classification (NCBI taxonomy): domain Eukaryota; phylum Oomycota; class Peronosporomycetes; order Peronosporales; family Peronosporaceae; genus Plasmopara; species Plasmopara muralis. The sequence goes on along the minus strand of RCHQ01000068.1, from coordinate 12,369 downwards.
AAACACATGCTAAAGAGATATTCTGCCGCGCCAGCAGCACGATCATTCGCTGCATTAGGTACCCATTCGTGGTTGGTAGTTGTCAACTCAGCTCTTAATCAAGGTCACCTAAGCAACGTTATTAGGTCACTAGGACCGATAAAATTCACACAAATATTGATAAACGTGTCTATGCAGTGGGAAAGATCGACAACCTCTGCTGCTAATAAGTATGGCGTGATTCTTAAATGATAATCAGCTTTTTTCAGATGTACATAGCTCGGCTGCTGTGTCGTTGAGAAAAAAAAATATATCGAGTAAGGCGATAAAATACTAAACTGCCTTTTAGCACCAAGGATAGCTTTCAGTTGATTTGAGCTTCGTCGTTCGCGACAAAACCGTTTAACGTCGCTTGCAACATTTTGAGACAATAGTTGCGCTCTACTGTGACCCGATGAGAACGGTCATGGGCAATTCATATCGCTCTAGTTTAGACAGCTAAGATTTAACTACTGTTTATATCAATAAAGAATTTGCCATGAAGCATGCGCATGTAAACTTTAAAGTGAATCTCTTAGCTTCTACGCGAGCAAATATGTGCCGAAGGGTAAGACTCGTGGGCCACACGCCCGCTTCCCTACGTAGCCGGCTGATATTGGCAAATTGCTGGAGGTTCGAAAGCTTCAATTTTAAATTTGGCCAAACAGGAGCTGGCGGCAACAAGCATGCTGGTGTTCGAGTGCCATCTGAGTATAATATTTCATCTAGTAGCTGTTTGCCTGTACCAGTAGGAAGCAAACAGCAAGGCTATTCTTAAAAGAGCATTCAGATCCCGCACACCTGAGGGCTGCTGCATTTTGACTAATGCTGTTCCATTTATTAGAATCTTACAACAGCAGATCATTTTTAAACGGATGATCACACAGAAATAATATCTTCTGCGCTCATAGACACACCACACATGAGACGCACCATTCGTGGGCCGACTATCATAAAATAGCTAAGTTTACACGCTTCACGTATCGACAGGATTTGGATTTTGTTTTAAATCGGGCGTGGCACCAAAGCACAAGAGTACTTAAAATGAGTGAAAGGGAGGCTTAAAAGCTCGTTTTCTTAATCGTCTTCAATTTAAACTGACTTTTTTAACAAAAAAAAACATTCGGCTGACTTTGTAAAAGGTCGGTGACCGTATACCTTTCCAGCCGCTGTAGCAGAGGTAGTGGATTCACCTTGGGACTTGTATAAACCTCGAAGTCATGAGAACCGTATTGTCTCTTAAGCTGCCTCACACAATAATCTACGGCTCGCTAACATTGTCATTGGAAGATCAAGCCACACAAAGACCTTGCAAGGTCCGCTTTTATAAATACATATCATTTTGCTCGCAGTAAACTCGTTCAGTGGTAGATCATTCGTATCGTATAATAATATTTTCCTTGCAATTGAATTCTTTTTCGTGTTTGTCGACAGATATTGTTCATCCTGAATATTGCAATCGCAGCCTTAGCCTGCTAATTGAAAATGTCATACTATCATATTGGCTAAGAGGCTCAGTAATGTAGAGGCTGTGCACGTGAAGTTGGCTGAGCCCGGAGCTTACTATAAATATAAGCAACTTTCTAACGACGTTCGGACATTCCACACTATTCCGTGCGCTGACCGATCTATTAAGCTCACGGGTCACATGGCCAAAATCTCCTCCCGGCTAAACATAAATCTGTCGTTGTTCCATAGAATCTGCGGATTGACAATCAGGGCCAACCCAGAGAACAATCGAAAGCTTGCACTCGGTCGCGCGTGAATCGTTGCTTTTCGTGGCGACGGTATAAGCCGAGGTGGCAGTAACCTCATAAAGTGCTTCTTTGCTGTTAGTCCGGCTGCACTTAGATGTGAAGCGCGCAGTCAATTTAAAACACTTTTACGAGTGCATTAAAGCTCTTATAAATTGGCGTGATTTTCCTTGATCCATAGACCTTGCTAAAACCATTAAAACGGCTTTAACAAGTTTGTATCAGAGCGATCCCGATTAGCTATTCCTAAACAAGAAAAAAGAAATACGGTCGAAGGGCAAAGCTTGGGTCGGTGAGAAATAATTAAAATTGATTTTAGGAGCTTAAAGACATGAATTTCAAGAATATTTAATGACTTGAGGTTGAAGAGCAAAGCAGAATCCGCAAATCTAGCTGGTGTAAGCAAGAGTACATGACCCGTGTCTGTTTCATCAAAAAGACACAAGACCGGTCTTCTTTGACTCTGCTCGATTGCAAAAGCCAGCGGTAGCTTCACACTGTGTGTACATTAAAGCAAAGGCAATTATACAAACTTCAAGAGTTTTTGTGAAGTGGCGCTGTTATACTGCTTCGCCGAACTTGGAAGATCCACTGAAACGCCATCCTCAAGACTGATTGATGGCCGTAAAAAATCTGGAATCAGAAGTAACTGGTGCTTTGTAGCAAAGTTGGAGTGCTTTTGTCGCGCGTTATACGGCTAACTGAGTCTTGAAAGTCGTTTCCGATCCCGTCAAAAAAATGCTGGGAAACGGAAATTCAAAAATGTTGAGAAGATTTAAATAAAACGAAAAAGATGCACCGTCATTCTTACACAATTCGGAAAGAAATGAGTCGGCGTTGCCGTCGATAAGCCCACGACGATACAAACACCCCCGCCGTGTAAATATTTAAATAAGCTATAATCAATCTAAATGTGTATTTCTAAGCTACATATTCTAATGATTTGTCTTCAGACTTATTGTATCTTTAGATTAAGGGTGCTAAGTATGTACTTCAGTTCACCAAAAGGCTTAAATGCGGTAACAGAGCTGAGAGAACTTAAATTTCTAATCGCCCATGTCTTCTGACTTGCGACATCTAGTGAATTGCTTATGCAAAATTTATTGGATAGCGCATAGTGAGTTCTAAGTACTCAGTAAAACCAAATTTTTGATTAAAATTCTCAACTTGTTGTATCCTTTTCTATCCGAACACTCTTTTAATATATTGGCTTTCGGTCATCTTGACTAAAACAAACCGCGTCTTTTAGGTACAGATTCATCAACTCACTTACAAATTGTAGGCGTAAAGAGAGAGACTAAATTAGTCAACTCTTTTTTGGTAAACGATGTGTAAACTATTAGAGCATAATCGGCATTGCTCAATGCATATTCAATGAGTGGGAACATGCTGCTTTTACGCTTTGATGAAACTACACAACCCGATTTCGACAGCGCGATTTTTTCGCTCAGTTCATCTATCGATTCGCAGATGTTCCATTATAAACATGCCCAGTCTACCCTGAGAAAGCTCTTCTAAAGTATGCTTGAAATGCTGGGCTTTGTGTACAACAAGTGATTCTGGGAGTTAATGATATCTGAAGACACGCTCAATCAGCAATGCTGCTGTTTCGACACTGTACTTAATGAGCCCTTTTGCTCAATCGGCTAACAAAGTTAAGAATAGTGTTTTATACCTAGTACCTCGGCGGGCTAAGCACAAAGCTCACACTAATGGACTGCCGCCATAGAAAGGTATTGACCCATCTTAGCACACACTCTGCGAAGTGTGTACAATTGATTTTTTCCATCTTGTGCCCCGACTGCAGACCAGCGTTTCCATAAATCGAGACTCGGCGTCTATAGCAGCCCTCTGCATCCCCAAAAGTGTTTTTTGCCTTTAAAGGAGAGTCGAGGAACATGCTACTTTGCGCGGTAACCTCTAAATAATACATCTAGGGACACCACCAGGTCTTATAAGACAGGGCACCGTCACTGCAGGACATTTCAGTAGAGCGAGCCAGCGTGTTGGAAAAAGTGATTTGAAGGACTTTTTTTTAAAAATCGTGCCCTACACACAAAGCGTAAGGTGTGAGGCAAGCCTTTTCTTAAGCCGTCCATTACTTCAGTCACCTCGACTTGTTCGGTGAAATGTCCTTCAATAGTGGATCCCATAGAACATATTCATGAAGACCACGCATTCCTTGCTTGAAGCCAAGAATATGTGAGCTCAGCTGCATGCATTAATTAAAGTGTGCAAATTAGGCGTATTCAGGTGCGTTAAGGCCGAGAGAGGCGAAGCTCGTCTTTCCCACTTTATTCCGAACAGTAGATAGGTGGGACTGTCTAAAGCAAACATGATGACTGACTAGAGACATTACTTGTAGAGCTACGAGCGATGACCAAATCGAACGATGCAAAGGAAAGGCACACAGACAAAAATATATGTGAAATGAACCAAATAAGAGGTACACATACCAAATTATAGGTGGATTAAACTGTAATTTAGTCAGTCTTTAAAGACCAAGCTTAGTGAACAGTCGCTCACCAAAAGATCCAAGATCTTTCCACCTGCCCCCTCTGTGCAAGGCGCTGTGCAGTTCCGAATACACGATATCTGGTCTTATATAGAAGAGTACTTGTTTGTAAAAAAATGGAGTAGAGTAGCGTATTTACACGTTTAAATCTAGGCGAGCCTACCGTGACCTAGCTTTCACATCGCCGTAAGTAATCATTTGTAACCATACGTGATCCCGTGTTTTTGTACTTACTCTTCAGTCAACCAAGGTACTGATGGCGATTCCGGTTAAAAAGAAAACGCTATATATCTTAAAAGTCTGACGCTGCAATATGAGTGTAGGCCGATCTATTTCATTTAACATTTTTGTCAACAAGCTAACAATGGCTGACTGTTTATTGTGTGTATCATTAATAACAGGAGGCATAAGCCTCGCGAATATCTCAAGTAGGTCTACTTAGAGTCGCACCAGCGCGAAAATCGGAAGGGATATAGAATCCCGAGTTATCTTTCCCGCAGCGTCAATACAAAAGCACACAAACTTATCGTCAACGTTTGCGGGCTATTAGATCAACGTAATGACTTCTTCTAAAGTAGAACTTAAGAATGCTGCGACAAAATCAATGCACAAAGTAAAGACCGAGGAGGAAGCATTGTTCAACCCTCTCCTACACAAAACCAGAAAGCCCTCAATTACATCCGCACTAAGTCTTCCCAGCTATCTATTTAGATTTCTTAGCCTCTTGTACGCTCAGTCCCTTCTTCATCGTTGTATCACGTTTGTCCGCAGCACTTTGGAATAATTCCGTCGCATTCGGTTGCCACAGCACCGTGAGCAATATATAATATCGCTACCATCTGATTGAGGGTAATAAGCTCCATTGGATCCGCCTTCAAGGACAGTGCCGATCGTGTTTACCGCTGTAATGACTAACAATCACCTTATCGGAGCTCTAACTTCACTACCCTTGGCATGTGTGGAACTTCTTGTTTCAACTATATGAGCGATCTCAAATGGTAAGCTAGTAAACAGAAACAAGGCGCCCCCGAGACTTAGATGATCAACATGCTATATTGATGTGCTGTCTTAAGAGATATCGTGGTTTGAAGTACGTAAAAGTTATAAGGCGTCCACAGAATTTTTAAAGGAATTACTCTACGCTCAAAATTGCGTACAGCAACTGTTTGTGCTAATGTCTTCCAACAAATTATACTTTGCAGAAGGCTAGGGATTTGTGTCTCGAAAAGCTGTAGCCTCGAGCAGCTGACTGAGCCTGAAACTTACTGCGATGATAAATAACTTTCTGACGCATCTCAGACACCTTCCGCTGGAACGCACGGCGAGTATATCCGGCTTTAATGCTCATAGGTAATATAGTCAAATGAGTATACTCCCTATTCACGAGCCTTAAGAGTCCGCGGCCGCTCTCAAAAACTTCTGGCCTGAACGACAGAACCCTTCTTAAGAGCAATTTTAAGCGCGTTGTTTGGGCCGCGAAAAAGCTGCCGACCCTCGTGGAGATATGTAACTTTGAGGATACAGAAGTATCTCGAAGCTGTTCGGCCGACAAGGTCAGATTGAATTCGCACGGAGTGCGTAATGAAGTAGATGCACTTTCTCCAGCGCTGTAGGCCACTAGTGAGCTGGCACTTTTTACTGTCCTTGTTCAGCTGACTTAATGCATACTCAACTCAGGTACAAAAAAAACTCTTCTGTGATGAGGTTTTGGCTGAAAAACTTCATAATTTGTTTAAAGGCTCCTTCGCTCGGGCGGCTCTTGTGCAAGATATCCATTTTAGCCAACCGCTTAAGGCTCATACGCAGTTTTTGACTCAAGCACAGCCTTCAAAGATAAGCACAGAGGTTGTCTCATGGCCTTAGGAGCTAAAGCAGCTAGTTTGTTGCTGGTTTTGTCCTTTTAAATAACGCTACCGTCTACAAGCCATCTTTACTATTGTATCGTCATCGTTGTGATCAAATTGACTTTTTGGAGATATTATTAAAGTAGTAGATAAAACTCAGCACTGTCGTATTGGATGTGATCCGAAGGTGCGTGGGATAAAACAAGAAGTCCCATTAAGTCGAGCTTTAATACAAAAAGCTTGCTTTCCATTTAAACAAAGCCATAGAAGTTTAAGAATCTTAAAGCGCCACGATTCACGATACACAATCTGTACCGTGATCAGTATGCATAATAAGAAAAATCTTATTTGATTAAAAGACCATCCAATTTATTCGAGGATCCAATATGTATCACGTTTTTTTCTGCTCGCATTAATGCTACCCATAGCTCGTAGTACTATGTAGTCCACATTGACAGCGCTATCGTCGGCAAAGTAACTGTAGCTGGTTTGACCGGCGAAATTTCATTGCCCGCTTAAGTGGATTTTAAGAGCGTCGTCATGGCTATCTTCGGCGAGATATGAGAACTTCTGATATCTTCAATGTCTATCTAAGGCGTATATTTTTATTCGAAGATGCCACATGCAAAATAAGGGTGGATTCATGACTATCACGGCCTTATTTTGTGGGATTAAGCGATTGGTATACATAGCCCAAGTCCGCTTATTTGATCGGGGATTAGGATAGTTTTGCCAGGGATTTCTCTGGATCAGGTCGATGTCAAGGATATGAAATGCCTCTGTGCCGTCATCCTCCTTCAATCTCCATCCAAGTCTTTTAGCTTCTAAAAGGTCAAAAACAAACATTTTACTAGCCCACCGAAACGAAGTTTATTTATATAGGTAAAAAAATTTTTTAGTGCATCGGTCAATCTATTTTGGTCGGCCAAAATTAAATGCCGGCCCGCAAAAGTAATTCACGCGCCAAAGTGTTTTACTACACATAATATTCTATCATAATAACGTAATTTTGTATGTACGACCAACAGTCTTCGGAAGCTGTTATGCGTTAAAGATTAATATCTATTGGTGTGTATCAACCACACACACATGTACACACCATCAAGACTTGATTTTTCACCAGTGGGGTGCTCTACACTAATGGTGACCAGCATTTGCTGACTCAAAGGACAAAGTTTCTATCAGCGATTCTTTGACGCACTCAAACAAAACAGAAGGTCACTTCACCAACCTCCACTGGGAGAGACATAGACTGCTTACAACAACGAAATTAGCAAATTATAAATTGCTTACCAGCCCCTAAGCCATAGGATAGAATGCTTAGTCAGCGGGCACACGGACATCACTAAAAAGAACAAAACTGTGCCGTTGATTCAATTTGAAATAGCAAGCATATCTGTCGCTGTGCAACTCTTCAGAGCAATATTAACTATTCGTATCAGTTGGGCCTTACTTTTAGACCACATGCTTTTCTACTTGTTTTGAGAAGGTTAATTGTATCTGTTCTCATACAAACTTACCAGAGCCGCTGAACGATTTCCACGAGGTCGGTGAAGCAGGGAAATCAAGCTGATGTTGAAGAATCTGAAGGCGCTCGTAAAAGTGGTTTTGGCCTACTACGTGCTCCACCTATAAGTGCAGCCGGGACAAATCCCTTGTCAACGAGATGCAACAACTTCCGCGTAAATGAGCGCGTGTACTTGAGATATCCTTCGGAATTGGTCTCGACGGTCAAGCTGCAGCCTTGGATATGGCATCCGCTGATCCAATTTTTACCCATGTAGATATGTTTGGACATGCAACCCGCGAGATTAACATTTGGAACGGTCGGTGCGCATAATACTGTGGGGTGTGCAAACAACGTCAAGAAGTTGCTCCCATTTGTAGTTAAGTCCTGGCTAGTCCAACTTCACGTGTACAGTCTTTAAGGTGCAAGGATCCTTAGCCAATTGGTCAGTAAGGTGGTGGCTGTAAGCCTCTACAGCCGCCGTATGGTCATCCGAACTCGCTTAATTGGCAAATTGAGCAGAAAATCACCAATTTGTAGAATTTGTGGCAGAATCTTGGGTCTTGTCTGAGTCACAAAGTGCTGAAGGTCGTTTTTCTTTCCAGCCACTTCACCAAAAACTCTAGGGCTTGCTTAAATCGTCTTAGGACGATCAATGGTTATGCCGCACTAGAAACGCGAATGCTTTGTTAAAATGTACTTTGTTTCGTTGAAATATATTTTTGGTTTGTTCGCAAACAGTAGTAGTTTTCTGTAACTTAAATTAATATGTTCTCCATAATTATAATCTCTTTTCGTGTTTGTCGATCGATAAGCAATTTTCTAGGCAAATGCAATTGCACTCTTGCCCTACAAGCTCGAATAAGTCAACTTATTGCGAAGTCATAAATTTGCTTTATCGTAAGGAAAATATGAGCCAGTTTGAGCTAAAAAAAGACTTTATTGATCATAAACAGTAAACTGAATCACCCGAAATTCTCTTGTGAACCCTTCGGTACCACAGCCCATTTACAATAAATTGCAAACTTTGATGATATAAGCATCAAAAGCTCAGGTACTAATCCAGGTTGGTAAACGAATAAGGCGCCTTTATAGTCGGTCTACGAGCGCAAGAGAGAGTTTATGACCATCCATTCATATCTATCCGCTAGTGTGCATCCCGAGTAATTAAAGTATCATTTCACGAAATGCAGCAATAAATTGCGGCCCCTATCCGGACACATGTGTCCGGTAGACCGGGGATCAGGCGCCTTCTTTGTAGTCTGTCTACTAGTGCAGGAGTGACTATTTCTGTATGACCATACGGCTCAGAATGCGCTGCTGTTAAGAGATCCTAGCAATCGAAATTGATTTGAGATTAAAAGCGGTAGATTGCGATCCCTCTTCGGCACTTATTGTTTGGTAGATTATGGTGTTAAAATGCCCTATTGACAAGCCTGGCTATTTGCTCCCTAATGGCACTATTTAATAATATCTAATGAGCTGTTATACTCCGGAAGTACCCGAACTCCAGCATTCTTAAATTGCCGTCAGTACCGGTAAATCAAACCAAATTCGAAGCTTATGGAGTTCAGCGATCTGTCAGTATCAACAAATTACATAGAGGAGCGGACTTGTGAGCTGAAGGGTCAACATCCTCACATATCATGTGCGAGCTACAATTTTTTTTCATAATAGATGAAGCATGATGTATTGACCAAAATGTCTTGGGTTAGGTCCAATCCGATTAAAATCAGCGCCTCAGACTGCAATCAGATCAATATTTTGTACGCTCTGCTAGCCCCGACGCAATGAGTGTGTGATTGCTGTCGAGTAGTAGCCTGCTCGTCATTGGCGTATTTGCCTGCGAGGAAGAATTTGCTATTAATTGTTTCTTTCGTACACTCAAGAGCTCGTTTAGTATCAGTTCTCTTACTTTTGTTGGTACGACCAACCTATAGCAGGCTAACGCTAACCTCGTCGGTAAACATATAACGCTCTTTTGCCTTGTAACAGTTTACAATTCGCATTACACGATGAATGACAAATATCTTGTCACTTGAAAGAGAATTGTGTTGCATTTATCGCCTGAATAGATATGTGGTCTTAGTTGACAAAAAGGAGCGTAGAAGCTGAAGTTCGTAATTCTCCTTTGCATACTCCATAGCAAGCTATCCATTGACATAATCGACCTGTTTGGTAGAACTTGTATGTGACCACTCTTATACTCGCTAGAGACTATCTTTGATGCTACATTAAATCAGTTTGGTGCTGGTTTGTCCAGCATACAACGATATCTTGTAAGACAGCGGCCTTGCGAAGCAGCTATGTATATACACAAAAAGCTGACTGGGCTCAACCGCTCCTTCAGCTTGTTCAAAGGTTAAGCCAAGACACCTTTACTTTCTTGGGTCTACGCGTATCCCACGACTACTTTCGAAGCGGCCGAGGATGCCGATTCTCCCCGCCAAACAAAATTTACCAAATTGTTTTTCATGATATCATTAACCCATGCCATCGCAAAAAAAATGGCGACTCGATGACAGCGACATCAATTGCGACAATCGACGTGTGTAATTGCAATAAGACAAACAAGGATTTGTAGAATTCACGCCCAAGTGTGACTGTCTTCCATAATTTAGCTGTAGTACGACAAACGGATATTTAGCATCAAGACGATCTTGTTGCCTGGAAACTGTTAAGGAATATCTTTGAGCTCTTACCAAAGTTCTTTAACGCTCTAAATACTTCATATGTACGGCCTTTACAATTCAAACAGACACCAAGTTTATGAATGCAAGCAAACTGCCGCTTTAAGGTTTTAGGGCTGACTGCTTGAAAGCATTTAAAGGTTCAGTGCTTGTAGTCAAGGCATTTTTAACCAGCATCACTAAGGAGCGATACGTTTCGCATTAATCAATTGATGTGTGACTTTCTATTCCGTGTTTATGGTTATTCGTACCTATGCAAATGCCGTCCTCAGCATTCATGCATTAAATGCTTAGGGCCGCTCGTTAAAGATGGTCGAATTTTTGGTAAATGACAAGAACGACAGCAGATTCGGATGCGATTTGATGATTAGGCCAAACGATATAGCTACTTTGATAGAGACGGCGTTTTTGCTCTTAAATCCTTAACCCTAATACTGCCTTAGGCGCACAATTACCACGAAAATTGCATTATGTTGTGGATGCGGTTTAATTTTAGCTGCCCCGGGACCGTGCTTTCTTGGGCGTTTGTGCTTTCGTGAGTAGAAAACTTTTAATATTGGGCTAATGACTTTAAATAGTATAATAAATGTGTTGCCTTGTCAAATCCTGGAGTTTTTTGTGGTAAGTGAGTACGTATGTGAAAGAGCGAAAACACCATTAGTGTTTGAAGCACGTTCTTAAACCATAACAAGCTCGAAACAAGTACTAGGTGCATTTCGTACTATCCCTTTGTATACACGTATAGCCGTTACAGATTGAGCGTAAAGCCTACCATTACTGAGTCCATTACATAGAATGGCCGGTGACATCAAAACCAAGACCTGCATACTTATGGGAGAAAGCGCGTTTCCCACTGTATGACTCTGACATTTGATACGGCCTGCTTTAGTAATTGCGATTCTACGCCCTAATATCAATTTCAGCAGCTTTATCTATTACTATACTACTTAGAATTGACTTAATAATTATTTTCGGCCAAGCGCAACAACAAGCGTACTTATTGATTAATTTCACCGAGACCCTTGCTTTGAATGCGTGGACTGCATCATCATGGCACAAATTATAAAAATTGCAGCAGTATTAATTCGTCGCAGCCAAAAGTGTTCTTTTTTGTGTCAGCAAATGTCGAGAATAGTCGACACCGCCGCAAGCATCAAGTACGCGCCGCTCCGCTGAAGAGAAGATATAGATAAAGTTATGTTTTTTGTTGACTCAAAACTTATATAAATGCGTTACATGTGTACTTGCTTACCTGGCCGCTTATAAAAAGCAACAATATAAAAATATCAATTGAGCAAAATCTTAACAAACGTGATTAGCCAATTTGAATTAGCTTTATAGGCACGCTTCACGCGTTAAGTAAAACGCAGGTGGTACAGACAGTCACGTTGGCATATAACTTTCTTCATTCAGGTAGCTTTCCCGATAATTATGCAACCCTTTGCTGTAAGATAGCCGAGCAAATAAAAGATTTTTTTCACCTTTTTGTGATCTTACTCAGAGCAACTTTATGCACAATCAATGAGAATCTGTTGGAGCCTACTCCATGTTGTTTTATACAATCGTTTCGGCAAAACAGCAGAACGCATCCTACCAACCTTGTGTTTCTCCTCTTGGCTACTACACTTTTCTCATTGCAGAAAGTTCCACTTTTGATGATTTCCATTAGCTTTTGATTTGCCGTGTCGATGACCTCGTCTTCTGATTAGAGTAAATGCTTTGAGGTCACAAACAAAAGAGAGACACAGACAAGAAGAGATGACAAGAAACTGTGACTGATAATCTAGATTGAAGCCTTAAAACCTGTTAGCTACTCAACTTTAAGACCAGCAACCGATACATGCATACGAGACGGTCCACCTCGATGATCCTAGTAATCAAGTGGATCTATTCTGCTCTCTGGCCCTGTGTTGCAGCAATTTAAAAGCTGAGTCAATACGGGCGTCTTCATTCTGCAATTCTCCAACTATCGTCAGCCATGAAACGCGCGAATCTCCTGTATCCGGCAACTTTTTCTGCAATAAATGTATTACCTTCTTAA